>QODF01000224.1:1516001-1527902 GCA_024372805.1 Oostethus manadensis | reverse complement strand
GGTATGAATGTGAGTGTGAATGTTTGTTTGTCTATATGTGCCCTGCGATTGACTGGCGGCCAGTCCAGGGTGTACCCCGCCTCTCGCCCAAAGTCTGCTTTGGCTCCAGCATCCCCGTGACCCTAATGAGGATAAGCGGTATAGAAAATGAATGAATGAATGAATGAATGGTTTTCTCACTTGGTTGCTAGCTTGTTAGCTTGCTAGCTAGCGGGCTTATTGAGTCCCTGCTGCATTAAGGTTGCGCGCAATAGGATTTAAAGGTGACCGTAGATGTGTTGTTTCATGTTTTCAGGGCTCTAATAATGTTAAAAGCATTTTTAGAAAATCATAAACAGGTTTTCTACACTATGACTTTGAAAATATTCTATTCATTAACATTGAATCCTACATTGCAAAAATTTATTAATCACAATCGGGTCTGGAACCAACTAACCGCTGTAAAAAGAGAAATGATCATATTTGTATTTTAGTTCATTTAGTCATATTTATGCTTGAAATTCCTTAATTAAAAATATATAATAAATGTAACATTTACTTAACATGCATATTTTATGACTTTTAATAGACATAGTCAACGACGAAACAGTGATGACTTACTAAAAGGTATATTTTGACAAACCATAATAAAGTGAAGCCGCGAAATTAGAAGCGGGTGAGGGACGACTGTACTTTGCAAAGTTTAATTTCATATTTGAAAAAAGCCGCGAGCCAGTAAAGAAAAAAAGTGACCCCAGGCTGGACTTTGGATACAATTGATTGCTAAACGATCTAGTCTATGAGGCATCTGATTGGCCAAGTGTGGCCACAGTCCAATATAAACTCTACTGTAATATATACTGACTATAATCCTGACAAAAACAAACAAAAAACAGAAACAGCAGCAGGGCTGGGCTAATGTTTCAAAGGCTGCACTCACACATGTCACTAAAAGTATGGTTTGTTTGAAGAATGTGAATGCTCTGTGCTTGTTGCACTTTGACAAACACGCAAGTCTTTGTGCACAAGCACACGTGTCAGTTCTTAGTGATCCACCAACCACATGCATAACAGCAAAATAAATAGAAAGTCTAGAAATAATCCACAAAGCCCGTACCCATGGTGCTGTGCTTTCGCCGATGTTCATGCTCATTCGCTTGTCAGTGTGCTACCTTGCACAATAGAAACACAACGACAACAACGTCCACAAAGCTAGGAAAGTTGCAGTGATCCAGTGTTGTATAAGTGATTAGGTGATATTTAAACCAAATAAAAACTCTACACAAAGCAGGCAGAAAATAACTAGGGACAGTATTTCCTTCTCTGATGCTGCAGAAACCAGCTAAACCGCCTGACTCTAATCCAGTTAGCTTCACTATAATTCCGCTTTGTGCTGAATAGTTTGAGCAGTCGTCCACCATGCAGACATTGAATACACTCTTGTGTGTCAGCTCATTCGACTAACGGGGCCCCAGGAAACAGAACAAACATTGAGTTTTATCTGGCATCTCAAATGAAAACAATTGAAGTATCTAAAAGTACCCAATGGACGCTCACAAGCACAATGTGGTGGTATGTTTGTTTAGAAAAAAAATAATGGTCATGACAATAATGAAAAATTATCGCCTTAAGTGCTTACATATTCATACAGCATTTTATGATGGCAACAATGATGAGAAGACAATAAAACCCAGAAGTATAACCTCTACTCTATTGACCTTCTGCTGCATGTTCGCCCATGTTATGTGCTATGTAGGCTATCTATCCAATCCACACCAAAATATTAGCGAGATCTCTTTGTATGATGCAGAGTAGCTCTTCACGCAGAAATCTAAAAGACAACTATTAAAAGGTGACCAAAGGCACTCACCAAACTCACAAGGGTTGATCACATGTCCTTTGCAGAGTCTGGTTACACTTTCTTCGCCTATGATGGTAACTGTTCCTATTCCTGCTCACCTGTCGCTTTTATTGCTCCTACTTCCCTCTGCATGTGTGCATGTTTTTGTGCATGTCTTCCTGTGCCTAATCCCTGGTGAGTAGGGTGCTAAGCAGCAATGGATCACTAGAGAGTAAGTCGCATGCACAAGTGTGGTTGTAGGTGCACAGATTTTTTGGGGTGCGCATTAAATAGAATTGTGAACTACAGTGGAACCTTGACTTAAGAAAACCTTATTATAAAAAAGATGCTTAATAGCAATGGTGCTTTGAAGAAATGTCCATGCCATTTAACAAATAAATATTTAAAATTCAAAAACAAAAGTCGAAAGTGCCGCCCAACAGCAGTCAGTCCTCCCAGAATTCATTTCGTAGCTTGTGATTTTTCCATACAAGCTAACCTAACTTGGGGTGGTAATGCACCACCGTAATGGATGCCAACCGTCTTAAAACCGAAGAAGAAGAAGAAGAAGAAGCTGGTTATCTCCCATCATCCTCTTCCTCTCAGAAACCCCAACGTCACTGCGTCCCTTTGCTCTCAAACAACGTACCAAAAAGCTCCCGTCCATTGTTAAAAAGTAAAATTAAAATAAAAAATTTCACAGTCTATGTGTATGTGTATGTGATGTACTGCATTCATTTAAATTAAGTACGGAATGTTACATATGATCTCTGCCATCCTTTAAAACTCTGTTTGCCTCCTCCTCCTTTGCAATCAAGCTCACCTCACTCGACTCCAAAGTTGCAACAACATTTATTATTATTATTCATTTTTCTCATTGTTTGTACACTTTATACGACCGTTTTTTAAGGGGGGTGGAACAAATAGCATAATTTATAGGGTAAATCTTGGCTCATAGTACAAACATTCTTCGATCCGAAATACATTTTGTATCACTATATTAGGACCTTATACTGTATTTATCTACCCGTATTTGATTTCATTTAAAAATAAGTTAAAAAATAGTTGCAATGAATGCTTCATTTGTTCATTTGTTTTATAGGGGTTGTTTGCTATGTGTTTTGTCATCATGAGTTATTAGATGATGCTTCTTCAGTGGGTTCATATTCTTTTGCAGAGATCTCAGTCCTTTAAAAATCCCCATAAAAGTATTTCATTTTTTGTCTGTGTCGAAAGTGGGTTAGTTTCTTCAGCATTTAAAAAAAACTTCCGTTTAAAACGTATTTACTACTTTACTGGTCTCATTGTTGCAAATGAATTCTTAGTTGCTTATGTCTAAGTCACACATGCATCATGGGTATCCACGGTAAACAGATTAGTAGGCTGTATGGGGAGCTCTTAACAGGACTATCACTGAGAGAAGATTTAACTTATAGGAATAGCCTTGTAATCAGCAATTTAGATGATAGAGAATAAAAAAATATATATTATATTATATATAAAGTATTTAATCAATGTATTTATAGATAAAAATTATAGAATTATAGATAAATATGTTAAATACAGTGGAACCCCGGGATACGAAATTAATTGGCTCCAAAAGGATTTTTGTAAGCCGAATTCTTTTGTAACCCAAGCAGCATTTAACATGTTTGGCTAATTCATTCCACTGACCCGGAAAAACCCTCATACAATGGGGAAAAAACACTGTTCTGCACATTTAATACTGTATAAATAATGAGCATTGTAATACAAATGTAATGTAATAATAAAACCTGAAATAGAATGTATAATGAGTTAAAATTCTAAAAGTTTCTTACCTTTAATACGCAGCGAAGTGCAGTACAGCATGTAGACTGGCAGCAATAAACCAATCAGAGAACATCACATCATACGTACGGTGGCAGCGATAAACCAATCAGAGAACAGTACGTCATACGTAGCATACTACCCGTATGCTGCAAAACAAAATTTTTGCTTGAATAAAGTCATTTGTATCTAATGTCGCTGTGATCTGAATTGTCACGGGCACATGGCTGCAAGAAGGTACTGAAGCACTGCTGGTATTTTTGTATTATCATTTATGCAGGGGTATCTTGGCATAAGAGTGTACCAACTAAAATGTGTTTTATTTTTAATCAATGAGAGCCGTCTCTGGACTGATTTTTTTCTTGGAACTGCAAGCTAAAATTTGGGTACGAGCTACTAGTTACAGATAGGCATAGCCAAGGAAAGTTATTTGGGGCTTATGTCAATGGTTGAAGAGCTAGCAGTGCTAGGATGAGTTTGTCACCGGGAAAGATCATCAGTAAAAAAGGCATTTTCAACCATAAAATGGCTAATTGAACTAAAATACAAATATACAGTAAGGCATTCAAAAGATGCTATGTAGTATTGTACACTGGTCACTAGGTGTCAGTAATGTTACCGTAATGTGTGATGCAACACACAAGCATCAGACTTGATCACCGGAACAAAAGGCTTTTGTTGCAGGTGTGAATTATGTCACAATAGGCACTATAACATTAACATAACAATAATAATAATAATAATAATAATAATAATAATAATAATAATAATAATAATAATAATAATAATAATAATAATAATAATAATAATAATAATTTATGGCCTGGGCCGCACGATGGATGAATGGGTAGCATGTTGGACTCACAGTCAGAAGGTTCAGGGTTCAAATCTCCGTTGCGGATCTCTGTGTGGAGTTTGCATGTTCTCCCCGTGCGTGCGTGGGTTTTCTCCGGGTACTCCGGTTTCCCCCCACATTCTAAAAACATGCATGTTAGGTTAGTTGGCGACTCTAGATGGTCTATTACAGTGTGAATGTGAACGCTTGTATGTCTGCCCTGCAATTGACTGGCGACCAGTCCAGGGTGTACCCCGCCTCTTGCCCAAAGTCAACTGGGATAAGCTCCAGCATACCTGCGACCCTAATGAGGATAAGCGGTATCGAAAACGGATGGATGGATAATATGGTCTATCGTTGCAGCCGTAATCTACTCCGAGATAAAACTCAACTCTGGTTTGTATGTTTTGATATATATTAAAATTAGTTTTTCATCGATTAACATGGCGTCTATAATGTGTCTGCATACCCTTCAGAAAGTACGTACTGTAGTTGTTGAGGCTCAGGAGGATTAAACACATCCACACATACTGGGGATAACCTTAGGCTATCTGCAACTGCCAAATATGTTCACAGCAGCTGGGATTTATGAGCATCATAGAGCGTCAGCTGCTGATTAAAATGTGGTCTTCACATTTGTGGTGGTATCTCCACAAAAACTGATTGCAGCCAAATGAGATACAGCGATACTCCTGATGCTAATGACAGGGTCCAACAAGAACAATTTCTCTCTTCTAATGGCATGCAAAAATGTGCAAATAATTTCCAGCTGACTTAAAACGCTAAGAAAAAAAATAAATCACTTGTACATTTGCGCAATATATAGCCTTAATATATATAACATTCACAAGTAAGGGTAACATTTTAAACCTTTAATCACAATTGCATAACCAGCTCATAATGATGACTATAAGAAAATTCTATTGTTTTCTTAAATGTTGTTTTTTCAAGTAGTAGTTTGTAAGCTTACTGCACACTATTATTGCGACATAAAGCAATCTGAGTGGAAAGTACTCCTCCGCTGATATTTTTAAAATGTGGCGTGCCATGATGCCGCAGTCACACAGATGCTCCCTTCAAACCTTCGGCAAAAGTGCAGACAAACTGGCTGCCTACAAGTCTTTAAATGCTGAAAATCAGTCAAGTAAAAACAAATTTACTATGATTTTGTCATTATGTCATCATGTTATTAGTCACTTGTAAGCGCTTTAGGTACATAAAGGGAGACGCTTTCATATCAAAAGTAAACAGGGAATAAAACATCATCATTTGGTAGGGAAAAAAGCTAATCAAAGCATGAACAGGTTTGGTTGGGGAGGAAAAAGTGAGCCAAAGGGTTATTCATTCTGAAAAAAATCTACAATAAATCTACAACACCCATCCATCTAAGACCATTTAGGTTTTATCTAAGAAAAGTCCGGACAAGATGCTCTGATCCATTCCTGGCAGCAGCATTCCAATTGAAAGACATGCTTGCATTTATTTTCGATCAAATAAGCAGACTTCCCATCAGCCTTGGCAAAAAGAGCCATAACAAAATCACCTTAACAAACTCAGAAAGACAGCAACAGCTTGTCATTTCATTGCAGTTATTTCATTTTTGAATCAGTGCATGTACGATTTATAGAAATACATGATACCTGGGCCAATATTGCCTTTGAATGAAATGCTGCTTTTTTTAGTGATGTATTGGTAGCCTGTAGAAACACTTCAGCATCATAACCCACATCAGTTTGCTGACAGCCTGTTGTGTGTCACAAAATAGCCAGAGTGTTAGAAACTGGGTCTCAGCTGGTGGCAGGCTCTATTTATCCAGCACAAAAAAATGTTGATGATCTCCTTTTTTGTGGAAATACCCAGAACACCCCAAAACTGGCGGTTGTGTCAAAACCACTTAGTTCACCCCAAAATCTCAATTCCTCTGTATGAAAAAGGCATTGACTCATTAATATGATTACATAACAGTGGTGTGCAGTCTTATCTGCTGGCCTAAACACTACCTGAAGCACAGACCAACATTGAAATTAAAAATGGAAACTTAAATTATATTATTTGGCCCATTAAATTGTATTACTTTCTTCCAATAGTCTTAGTATCATTATCAGTATCATCTTCACTTCATTTTCTTCTGTTAGCGTGTCAGCTGGGATAGGCTCCAGCACACCCGTGACCCTAATGAGGATAAGCGGCATAGAAAATGGATGGATGGTTGAATTTGTCTGAACCCTTAATCACCCAGCCCTTCTAGTTTTGTTTGTTGTAGTTGGCCGAAAGCTAACTTTTCAAGCACCGGTGTGCCACCGGTCACCAATGGAAATCAAGCAGTAATGCAGGCCATGGACCATATATTTCAAGATACGTGGCCTATTATGAGAGATACTGTATAGTGTTGGTGTCGTGTTGCTTTGGCAGTCCCTTATTGTGTTGGAGTCCCCTGGCGACACGATGGTAATTATTGCCCAAATTTCCACCCTGGCGATTTTTATTCATTTAATCAGTGCCATTAAAAATCTGTCCAGGAAGTTCACCGGCAACACCTGGAGTCCCAGGTGTGCCCACTTCAGCTTTGACCCCTAATCCCTTACAATGTTGGTGGTAAACAAGTGGATGTACGTCATGGGCTAACGAGTAGTTTACACACCTGGTGATTGCTCATACATACTGTGTATTGTATGAATGTAAATTTGCAATTCCATATTACGTACACAAAATGTTCTGAGTTAGTACAGATTAGTAACAATTAGTGTGCATGTCACAGTGGAACGTGCAGTTTCATGCCTCAGTGATCAGTAGGCCACGTGCAGACTTTGTTGTCACATGTGCTGTAATATGTGGAAATAATATGTGATGTAAAGAGATCACTTTGCCTGGATTTCTTTATGTCCACGTTTGTGACATATATAAATTTTTTATATTGATTTACAAACCTCGAATCTCTGTTGGGCATCTCTGTGTGGAGTTTGCATGGTCTCCCCGTGCGTGCGTGGTTTTTCTCCGGTTTTCTCCCACAATCCAAAAACATGCAAGTTATGTTAATTGGCGACTCTAAATTGTCCGTTATAATGTGAATGTGAGTGCGAATGGTTGTATGTCTTTGTTTGTCTATATGTTTCCTGCAATTGACTGGCGACCGGTCCAGGGTGTACCCTGCCTCCCGCCCAAAGTCAGCTGGGACAGGCTCCAGCATACCCGCGACCCTAATGAGGATAAGCGGTATAGAAAATGGATGGATGGATGTATGCATGTTTGAAATGTGTGGGTTTTTTCCCATGTTTGTAAGATATGTATTTAAGGTTAATTGGAGACATTATATTGTCCATAAGTGTGGATATGAGTGACAGTGGTAGTTTGTCTCTATGTGTCCTGCGATTGGTGGGCAAACAGTTCAGTGTTCCCCACCTCTTGCCTGAAGTCAGCTGGGATAGGCTCTAACCTAACCATGACCCTAAAGAGGACAAGTATATACTGTAGAAAAAATATGGGTGGATGGTTCAATCATAGATTGCAATTGATCAAAGCACTTAATCCTAACTGGTCAGTGCAGCCAATGGCCTGACATCCATCTGTAAATGCAACCTTATCTTTGATATGCTCAGTATAACATACAGTATATAATTCAGAACCTTTTATCAATGCAATGGGGAATACGCCACGCTGAGTCGAGTGAATAAAAGAACTCAAGGATGTCCTCTAGGCACCAAGTTAAAACACTTGTTTTGAAAGGTTAGTATTGGGTCAGGGGTGCAAGCAGATGACTTGAGTGTTGTTACCACTTGCTTAAGCATTTCAGGGTCAACCAGGCTGAAAGTGTCCACTGAGGCTTCACACTACAAGTTAATGCTTTGTCACTGTTTGTGACTTTGTGTATAGTTCAGTGGTCTGAATATTGTCAACAAAACATCACACCGAGCAAATTGATATGTTTGCATTGTCTGTGATGGAGTTCATCGGTAGCTCAGTTGTACTTAAATGAATGGTGATGGCTTTGTATTAGGTTAAAGAGATCAAATGCATGGTCTCATTTTCTTTTAATCTGTTTATGCATAAGACACTTTGTTCAATAAAAGAATAATCTCTTTAAATGAGTGATGATAGAATCCTTACATGGCATGCTTCTCATTTTAATTGTATTTAAGGTATTGAATTGTCCAAACAAATTAATGTTCACTGCCAATTATTATGATTAAACTTGATTGAAATGCATACAAGAAACATTGAAGATTAAGTAGATGTAATTTGGGTCTTGCAAGTGAGTGTGTGTGTGTGTGTGTGTCTGTGGGGGGTGCGTGCGTGCATGTCTGCGTGCGTGCGTGCGTCCAAAAGAAGCAAAACAACCCACTATCATTTACCACTTTGGTAGTGTACAACAACATAAACATTTCTGTTCAAAATGTTGTGAAATTAGGAAGAACATTGTGATTGTTACAGCAATACAGTAACCCCTCATTAATTGCAGTTAAGTGGTTCCAGACCGAACCGAGTTGCCCATGTTCCATGCCTCCATTGTATAGGCGACTGATCATAACATCACAGCTCAAAGAGGGGAGGCTCATTTTTTTCTGGCCTACATCATATAAATGTATTTATTTATTTGTTTATACAGTATGTTATTCCTACCTTCCATTCCTAGTCATTTTTAACAAAGACAAAGTTGCTGGGGATCGGGAAAGTCTCGGGATGAGTTTGGATCTTTTTGCGTGAATGTTTATACTTCAGAATTGCTGATTTGCTGAGTTTACTGTCAATCCAAAAGGAATTTTGCCTCAGACAGATCATCCAATCATCATACAGAAGCAGAGCGTCCAGGCCAGCCCACTGCTCTGTAGACTCCCATTGATGCTCTGCTTCCGATGGGTGGCACAAAGCCCAGCATTTATCCAATGACCGTCCAGTTTCACGTAGTAGAACAACCCACTCTATCCTTCCTCACCAAAGTCAAAAGACTTTCAGCGTATGTAAAAAAAAAAAGTGGCTTTATCAAAACACCATGACTCTACGGGGGATGAATTAGAAAGAAGTTGTGTCAATTGCCTGTGATGAGAAGCTTATTCTGAACAAAAGAGGAAGGTATTATAGCACATATTTAGTCAATGAAATGTACACAGAGCACTTTTTTGAGACATTTAAGGGGAAGTTGAGCTTACCTCCAGTCTTAGAGCAATCGTCACTGGTGGAACTAATCCCAGAACTCATTGGTGGACATCATCGGTGAGGGATGCCATCAAGCTAAAGGTGGAGTCCTATCGGGCCTTTTTAGCGAATGGGACTCCGGAGGCAGCTGATAGGTACTGGCAGGCCAAGCGGTTCGCGGCTCTGGCAATCGCAGAGGCAAAAACTCGGACATGGGAGGAATTTTGGGACGCCAAGGAGAACGACTTCCGGATGCATCCGAAGACAAACAGAGCAGAAAAGAATAAAACTACTTTGGTTTCATTCACAGTATGACAGGGGGCTGATGACATCATCATTGTACATGCAAATCATTCAAAATAATGACAGCACAATGAGATCATTTCTCCAGCACATACCTAGCACAAACAATTGTGACTATTTGTGTTTAATTTGAAGCAAATGGCAGGCTGGGTCAACTTAGGCTGAGCTATAAAATAACCACAGCAGTGCAGCAGAATTTTAACAGGCCAAAGCAGTACAAACCTTCAAGACTACTTTAACCAGAATTTTGCATGGGGTGGGTGGCCAGTCCAGTATTTACCCTACTTCAGGCCTTAAGTCAGCTGGGACAAGCTGCAAAGGAGTGACAGTACAGAAATAAGAAAATAATAAGCTGGTGAGATGCTCAAGAGTGGCTTCCTGACATCAAGCTTATCTGCAAACTAACCATCACATCACATCATGTTCCGGGAGGGACTATATCTCATAGCTGGCCTGGGAACGCCTTGGTGTCTCCCTGGTGGAGCTGGAAGAGGTCGCCAGAGACCAGGAAGTCTGGACTTCCCTACTGAAACTACTTCCCCCGCGACCCGGACCCAGATAAGCAGAGGAGAATGAAATTGACTTGTTAATGGGAACACACCACTGTAAATAATGGATGTAAGAACTTTTTTCTTGAATTTGATTATAACAGACCACAGTCATTCATTAACATCGCTTGTCTGCGTGGGGAGTCAATATCTAGAGTGTTGTTATAACATTTGTTCAGTTTTTGTTAAGCTATCAACATTGGAGTAAAAAACAAACATGTAGTTGCCTGCACGTTAAAATGACAGGACATAATGTCTTTTTCATTGATGTTCACCTGATTTGAACCTACAGTTTATGGTTTAACACTTTTTATCATAATCATATGAATTATATCAACCAGTCTTGCGGGACACGGACACGTCTCAACTCAAAGTTTATGAATATTAGCTCTTGGGTCTTTTCGCATATCTTTTTCCACCACACTTAGCTATCTTCCTCTAGAAGCCAGCAGCTATGCACAATTTTTCACCACTCTATCAGCAAGGATGAGTGATCACCACGCTCTCTAGACTGGAGGCAAATTAGGAACTTTAACATTTTGACTTTCTCAAAACCAAATGACTGAGGGTATTTCAAATTTGCGGGAATGTTTGAAGATTCAGAGGCTCTAGACAGGAGCTCAAGTTTTTCTCCCCAGACACGTTTGCATCCCTTCTCCCATTTCATTCCCTTATCAGGACCACATAGAGTGCAAAATATAAGTCAAGCCTCTGGTGCAGTTTTGGAGAGAAGTGTAAAATCCTAATCCCTAAACAGAAGGATGTTTGCTTTAGAATGAAATGTCACAAGAGGGCAGCAGGATTGTCACTCACACATTTAAGTGGAAAGTAATTCCTCATTTATTGCTGTTAATTGGTTCAGACGCGACTGTAATAAGTGAATTTCCATGAAGTATAAATCCTTATGGAATATTTTTGCAGTTAGAGCATAGAGAACCTGTTTATGACGTTCAAAATATAGTTTAAATTATCTACCGGTAGTGTGGCGTAGATCAGGTTCGCCTGGTAGCCTAGCTAACTTCTGTTTCGTTCCATTAACTTTCCATTAACAGCAGCATTTCTGTCATGCACTTGTGTTTGGGGTTTGAGTGTGTTTTAGGCATTTGCAGTATTTTTCTTCTGCATTTGTTTTTTATTTTGCAACGTTTATGTAATGCCATCATTTTTAATTTTCTGCATTTTCCCATTGCATTTGTTTTATGGTGTTTGGTTTTGGTTTCTGTGTTTGGACTATTTGAATGTTTACCCATTTTGGTGCTTATCGGGCATATTAACAAATGCAAATAAAAACAGTATGTTTTTGTTATATTATATTGTTTTTTATTGGTCTGCAAGATATTGTCGAAATAAAACCAAACCAAAAAAACGAGCAGAAATGGGAACAATAGAGCAAAATGTTAAAATGAAGAAGGTAAAAATGTTGATACTAATAAATAAATAAATAAATATATATATAT
>QODF01000224.1:1498674-1514552 GCA_024372805.1 Oostethus manadensis | reverse complement strand
CTCCAGAGCGCTGTAAAAGACTTGTTGCAAGTTATGGCAAACGTTTGATTGCAGTTATTGCTGCTAAGGGTGGCCCAACCAGTTATTAGGTGCAGGGGCAATTACTTTTTCACACAGGGCTATGTGGGTTTGGATTTTTTTCTCCCTAAATAATAAAAACATTCATTTAAAAACTGCATTGTGTGTTTACTTGTGTTATCTTTGACTAATATTAAAATGTGTTTGATGATCAGAAAGATTTTGTGTGACAAACATCCATCCATCCATTTTCTATACCGCTTATCCCCATTAGGGTCGCAGGTATGCTGGAGCCTATCCCAGCTGACATGCAAAAGTTAGCAAGGGGGCAAATAGTTTTTCACACCACTGTATATATATATATATATATATGTGTGTGTGTGTGCATATATTAAATATGCTATGTATAACCACATAAACAAACATAACAATTCCAGGTTTCCTTCACCAACATCACCACCTACTTTGGCTTCTGAACTTGCAGGCTTCTTTGTTTGCACTCACGAGGTCTGTAATGAACCCAGAGCATAGACAAGGAAATGTCACAGCACTGATGGTTGATTGTGATGTAATCAAACTGAAAGGTCAGGAGGATAGGGGGAAAAACATTTCAATATTGGTAAATGCATTAAGGTGGTCAGTGGTTGTCCAACACAAGAAGAGTAAGGCTATCGTATACATATTACAACAATCATTTTCACGCTAACTGTCATTACAATAACTCTGCAACTCTGTGTTTGCATAGACAGGATTTGCCACTCAACTTGGTCAACAAACTGAAACATTGTTCTAACCCAGGGGTGTCCATTTGGGTTTTTTGGGGGAGGGGGGTTTGTGTCCACATCACATTCTAAAAATATAATTAAAAAACTAAAACAGCAGCAAAAAAGGTCAACTCAGCAGTAACTTTACAAGTCAAAATATAAAAAGAAATATTTTTATGAGAAAAACATCTTAATATTATGAAGAAAAATAACAGCATTTAAATAGCATAAAGTTGAAATATCAAAGAAATAAGATTATTTTTTAAGTTGTGATATTATGAGAAACAAAACAACAATGAAAATCAAATAAAATCAAATGTTATGGGAATAAAATTATAAATATGAGAAGAACATTTACCAGACAAAAGTTGAAAAATGTGGAAAATTAAAAGCAGAAATGTTTTGAGAATGAAGTCAAAATATATTTTTTTAAAAGTTACAATTTTACAACAATAGACTTTTTAATATTTTTAGTACATTTAGTAGATTTTAGTAGCATAGAGTGGAAATATTCAACAAAAATATGTTTCTTTTAAAGTCATAATAATACAAGAATCAAACAAAACAAAGTTGCAATTTTGGCAAAATCAGGTTGAAGAAAAGTATATATGTATACTGTATAGGATAAGCGGCATAGAAAATGGATGGATGGATGGATGGATATAATATCCTTTTTTTTACATTTTCGTTTGGTGAAAAAAGTTTGGATGCCGCCGTTCTAACTGTAATAAGAATATGTGTTCTTTTTTTAAGAAAATGATTAGATTAAGTGTTTATGACAGAAAAACAAGAGCTTGAACAAAATTATTATGGAAACAATACCACATAATGAAGCATGAGATCATACTTTGTCAAAATGACATGTAAATATATTCAACCTTTAGGTCATGTATAAGTAAGTGGTATGTATGACAACGTGATTGCTTGCCATATTTAAATATATTTAAAGCTACACGTTGTCTGCCCTGCGATTAACTGGCGACCAGTCCAAGACGTACCCCGCCTCCCGCCCAAAGTCAGCTGGGATAGGCTCCAGCATACCCGCGACCCTAATGAGCATAAGCGGTATAGAAAATGGATGGATGGAGCTTCACGACATCAGCCGAAGCAGCACAAAAGATTTTCCTTCTAGATGGGAGAATTGTCTTTGACTGTATATTGAAATGATCCACATTGACATTATTATTCATGAAAAAGTCAATTTGTTTCAAGTAGTACATCTTCCCCTCTTGTCATTGTCTACTTCTCCATGCTCTTTTTATTCATGTGTTGAGCGAGCTGTGATACCTTGGGGATGAGGCCAAGGACAAAGTCTCATTAATAATGTCAATAGCAGCACTGACAACCTCAGCAGACTTGAGGCCAAAAGTCTAACAACACAATTTGTGGAGCCATGCCAGGAATAAGACGAGAAATTATGTATTCGATGATGTTGTTTGTGATCACACGTTTGAACACACCATTTGATTCCGTCGTTTGCCCGATGGAATCACAGGAGTGCCAAAATGAAAAGGAAATACATGTAGAAATGTAAAGAGAATCAATAATAGAAAAATAGTTAGATGTAGTCATATTCTTTTTTCAGTTTATCATTTCTTTTTCTGTATTGTCCTTGTTTTTTACCCATTTTATTTATGTTTTGTCTTTTCCATTTGTTCCATTCAAGCTGGCTATTCCCATCCAGCCTTTTAGCCACTTCTCTCAGCAGCTTTGATAGGTACGGGTCATTCTGCTATTGCTTTGCGTGTGCTTTTACTCGCTAGCTTGTATGGAACAAATGGAAAAGACAAAGACAAAATAGGAAAAGTAACAACAAAATGGAAAATAACAAAACAATACAGAAAAGTCAAAGACTAAATGAAAAAAAGAATATGACTACATTTGTAAAAATTGTTATTATTGATTCTATTTATGTTTCCACATGTATTCCCTTTTGATTTTGGCCCGTAATTCCGTAAGTGCCCTGACTTTCTACTTGAAGGTTGGTATTTGTGAATGGTGTAGCTCTTTTATGACATTTAACTGGATTGCTAGCAGGGTTCCAGTGCATGCAAAGGAAAGGAACTGATTTAGAGTTTGAATCTGTCAGGAACCTCCAACCTTGGTTTTGTACACTCCAATTTTTGTATGACTTCATTTTCATCTGAATATAACAAACATAACAAACTAGTTGGTTTGCCCTTAATTGTGTGCATTTTTTAATTGTGACAGCATGACATCTAAATAACCCGCCACAGGGCCAAAAAAAAGTTGCGAGTGTAGAAATTTTATAAAGAAGGCGAGAAACACTGCTGAACCCATCTCGACAGGATACACAGGATGTCTGCATCTACAATAAGTTACATAAATGTATGGTTTTTAATTAACAAATATAATTGTGTTGTATGTAAATTGATAAAGTGTTGACTTCCTCATTGATGGACGGTGGACCTAAAAAAGCTCAGTACTAGAATAACAAAAGAAGACCCATTTTCAAGACCTGGGGGCACAATTACATGATTCACCTCACGTAGACTTTGGTAAACATCCGTCAGTCCTCTTGTCATTGACGAGAAGGCTGTTGAGCTGGTTCATAATAATAATTATCTTAGGACTAACGACAAGCCAGTCTTTTGACTTCCATGTTGATGCTGTTTGCAAGAACGCACATCAATACATGAACTTTATGCTGAAACGGCGGAGTTTTAATGTTGATAGCACTTTTATGAAAATGTTTTATTCTTGTTTTATTGAGTCTGTTTTGATCTTTTCTTTTATTTGCTAGTATGGCTTACTTTCCCTCCAAAATAAAAATAGATTGCAGTGTGCAGCAAAGTCGCAGCCATCAACCTTAATGATATTTCTGACATGTACAACCCTTTGGCTGGTGAGTTTGTATTGCTACCTCAGGCCGCAGGTACATCCTGCCAAGATGTAGGACAAATAGACTGGCACATTCTTTTGTCTCTGCTGCCATGGGTCTTCTAAATGAGTGACTGATTATCTGGTTGTTCTGTTTATTGTTGTCTTCCGTGCTGTATGTTGATACTCTTGGATTGCTTGACTGTTCTGTTACTGCTGGCTGCAAAGCGATTTGCCCCACAGGGGACAATGAAAACTCCTCCTCAGGTGCTGGCAACACAGGCCACACTACTGGACTAACTCAATCATTTGTTTTACTTTCATGATATATAAACGAGTGTTCTAAACCTCAGCTCTGCCGTCATTTTGTTTTTAATGTATTCACAGAGAATATAAAAAAATACTCTGAGTCGTTCAGTTATTGTTTCAATGTCATTTCTGCACATACTGTATATAAATACGCACCTCCTTTGCTACCAATAAGCCTCCCAGAGAGCAGCACACTAGGCTGCGGTGTGACATGTTGACAGTCTGGATAACCCAAAGGAGATGGTCCAGGAACTACATACACAGGTTTGCAAACACACACACACACACACACAGACCCCATTGAATAAAGGATTAAGACAAGGTCGCTCATTATGGCCCAACAGATTTTCCTTCCTGGTGACAGCTAATCTTTGGAGATAGTCTTTTTTAATGCATTTAGATACTTAAAATGTTTTAAACCTCAGATCAAGTTGACCTTTGCGCATTGCATGTGGTATATAATGATGATATTTTTCAGAGCACATTTACAGTACCTTGGCCAACTTCACGTTTGTGCTTATGTAGCAGTTGTGAATTTGAAGTGTAAAAACGCAAAGAAAGCAGCCACAGATGGTTATTTTTAAATAGAAATGTAGCACTAAACATTTTTCATAATTTTCTAAGTGAATATATTTGTCATAGTGTGGCACAGTTAGGAGCTTTGGAAGACCTGGATTCAGGAATCTCTGCTTGGACATATCTGTGTGGAGTTTGCATGTTCTCCTTGTGCGTGGGTTTTTTCCGTGTTTTTCTCCGGTTTCCTCCCATATTCCACAATTATGCATGTTAGGTATATTGCCGCCTCTAAATTGTCCATAGTTATGAATGTGAGTGTGAATGGTTGTTTGTCTATATCCATCCATCCATTTTCTTCCGCTTATCCGCGGTCGGGTCGCGGGGCAGCAACCTAAGCAGGGAAGCCCAGAGGTCTCTAAGGGAGAGCCCAGCCACCCTGCGGAGAAAACTCATTTCGCCGCTTGTACCCGCGATCTTGTCCTTTCGGTCACTACCCAAAGCTCATGACCATAGGTGAGGGTAGGAACGTAGATCGACCGGTAAATCGAGAGCTTTGCCTCCTGGCTCAGCTCTCTTTTCACCACGACAGACCGGTGCAGAGTCCACATCACTGCAGACGCTGCACCAATCCGCATGTCCATCTCATGTTCCATCCTTCCATCACTCGTGAACAAGACCCCGAGGTACTTAAACTCCTCCACTTGAGGCAGGACCTCATCCCCGACCCGGAGATGGCACTCCACCCTTTCCTGGGCGAGAACCATGGACTCGAACTTGGAGGTGCTGATTCTCATCCCAGCCGCATTACACTCATCTGCAAACCGATCCAGTGAGAGTTGAAGGTCACGGCTCGGAGAAGCCAACAGGACCACATCATCTGCAAAAAGCAGAGATCGAATCCTGCATCCACCAAACTGAAACCCCTCAACGCCCTGGCTGCGCCTACAAATTCTGTCCATGAAAGTAGTGAACAGAATCGGTGACAAAGGGCAGCCCTGGCGGAGTCCAACCCTCACTGGAAACAGGTCCGACTTATTGCCGGCAATGCGAACCAAACTCTGACACCGTTCATACAGGGAAAAGAACCGCCTGGATTAGGTGGTCCGATACCCCATATTCCCGGAGCAGAGTATTCCCCGAGGAACACGGTCGAATGCCTTCTCCAAGTCCACAAAACACATGTAGACTGGTTGGGCAAACTCCCATGCACACTCAAGGACCCTGCCAAGAGTATAGAGTTGGTCCACAATTCAACGACCAGGACGAAAACCACACTGCCCCTCCTGAATCCGAGATTCGACTATCCAGCGGATCCTCCTCTCCACAGAATCCCTGAATAGACCTTACCAAAAAGGCTGAGGAGTGTGATCCCACAATAGTTAGAACACACCCTCCGGTCCCCCTTCTTGAAAAGCGGGACCACCACCCCGGTCTGCTAGTCCAGGGGCACTGATCCCGACGTCCATGCATTGTTGCAGAATCGTGTCAACCAAGGCACCGCCACAGCATCCAGGGCCTTAAGGAAGTCCGGGCGGATCTCATCCACCCCCGGGGCCTTGCCACCAAGGAGCTTTTTGACCACCTTGGTGACCTTAGCCCCAGCCTCAGCGAACCCGACTCAGAGTCCACAGGCACTGCTTCCATGTTGGAAGGGGTGTCGGTGGGATTGAGGAGGTCTTCAAAGTATTCCCTCCACCGGTCCACAACGTCTCGAGTCGAGTTCAGCAGCACACCGTCCCCACCATACACGGTGTTGACTGTGCACTGCTTCCCCTGCCGGAGACGGCGGATGGTGGTCCAGAATCTCTTTGAAGCCATCCGGAAGTTGTTTTCCATTGCCTCTCCGAACTCCTCCCATGTCCGGGTTTTTGCCTCAGCGACCGCCAGAGCTGCAGACCGCTTGGCCTTCCGGTGCCTGTCAGCTGCCCCCAGAGTCCCATGGGCCCAGACGGCCTGATAGGACTCTTTCTTCAGCTTGACGGCATCCCTCACCACTGGTGTCCACCAACGGATTCTGGGATTACTGCCACGACAGACACCAACCACCTTACGGCCACAGCTCCGATCGGCCGCATGGACAATGGCGTCACGAAACATCGCCCACTCGGATTCAATGTCCGCTGTCTCCCTCGGAACATGGTCAAAGCTCTCCCATAGGTGGGAGTTGATTCTCCTTCTGACAGGGGACTCTGCCAGGCGTTCCCAGCAGACCCTCACAATGCATTTGGGTCTGCCAGGTCTGACCGGCATCCTCCCCACCATCAGAACTAACTCACCACCAGGTGGTGATCAGTTGACAACTCCGCCCCTCTCCTCACCCGAGTGTCCACAACGTGTGGCCGCAAGTCCAACAACACAACCACAAAGTCAATCATTGAACTGCGGCCCAGGGTGTCCTGGTGCCAAGTGCACATGTGAACACCCTTATGCTTGAACTTGGTGTTCGTTACAGACAATCCGTGACGAGCACAGAAGTCCAATAACAAGACACCGCTCGGGTTAAGATCAGGGGGGCTGTTCCTCCCAATCACACCTCTCCAGGTCTCACTGTCGTTGCCAACATGAGCGTTGAAGTCACCCAGCAGAACAAGGGAATACCCCGAAGGAGCACTCTCTACTTCCTCTAAGTACTCCAAAAAGGGTGGGTATTCTGAACTGTTGTTTGGTGAATAAGCGCTAACAACAGTCAGGACCCGTCCCCCCACCCGAAGGCGTAGGGAAACTACCCTCTCGTTTACTGGGTTAAACTCCAACATGCAGGCTTGGAGCCGGGGGGGCAACAAGAACTGCCACCCCTGCTCGTCGCCTCTCGTTGCCAGCAACACCAGAGTGGAATGAAGTCCAGCCCCTCTCGAGAGGAGTGGTTCCAAAGCCCTTGCTGTGCGTTGAGGTGAGTCCGACTATATCTAGCCGGCTCCTTCCCCACCAGAGAGGTGACATTCCACGTACCGACAACTAGCTTCTGTAGCCGGGGATCGGACCGCCAAGGCCTCTGCCTCCGGCCACCACCCTGCTCTCTTTGCATCCGACCCCTTTGGCCCCTCCCATGAGTAGTGAGCTCATGGGAGGGGGGACCCACGTTACCTTTTCGAGCTGTGCCCGACCGGGCCAAATGGGTGCAGGCCCGGCCACCAGACGCTCGCCCTTGTGGCCCGCCTCCGGGCCTGGCTCCAGAGGGGGGCCCCGGTGACCCGCGTCCGGGTGAGGGAAAACAAAGTCCATTGTTATTGTGCATCATTGGGGTCCACTCTTTGTCTGGTCCCTCCCCTAGGACCTGTTTGTTATGGGTGACCCTACCAGGGGCATGACAGCCCCCAACAACTTAGCTCCTAGGATCATTGGGACACGCAAACTCCTCCACCACAATAAGGTGGTGCCTCAGAGAGGAGGTTTGTTTGTCTATATGTGCCCTGCAATTAGCTGGCGACCAGTCCATGGTGTACCCCGCCTCTTTCCCAAAGTCAGCTGGGATATGCTCAGGCATACCCTCGCGAACCTAGTGAAGATAAGCCGAATAGAAAATGATTCAATGGATGTATGGTGTTGTTGTCCGGGTTCAAATCTCTGCTCCCGTTCCTGCCACATTCCAAAGACATGTATGTTCATAAGTTCATAAAACATTTGTCTCATCTCTGTACCTTTTTGTAAATTCCAATTTGACCATTCCGTTCTTTTTGCTAATGAGTGGTTTGCATCTTATGCTGTAGTTTTTGCAGTTTTGTTCATGAAGTCTGTAGATACTCATCCCTTCTTTCCTGCCCTTTGCAGGTTGTTTCTGATGTTGTTTATTTTAGTGTTTTTTTTTTACAGCTCTCACAATGTTTCTGTCATCAAATGCTTTCTCAGATTTACATGCTTGTTTTCATGCACATATATTAGGTTTTCATGTTGTTTTAACCTCTAAATGCAATCTACACGGGTCAAATTTTTACTACCCATTCTGAAAATGAGCATAGACATTGAGTGCTATTTGTTGATTGAATAAGCAATGTAATAGGCCATGTAGGAAACAAAACACACCTGTGAGTCAAATGTACCCATGCTTGATGCTATGAAATTATATTTATATAAAAAATGGGTGGGTTTAAACAAAAGATGATATCTTCTAAGCTGTGCATCCTAGCCAGATGTAAATACTTGGTAATAAAAGCTGTACTGCTGCCCTCTGGTCTCATTTTCATCTTTTTGAAGCCAAACCCAAATGTTTTCAGTTTACAGCAAAGATAAAATATTTGGCCTCACGGTTTGAATACTTCTGAGGACACTTTTTTATTATCAGTGCAGATGCAAATTTTTTAGAAAATTAACTGCATCTCCCATCAAGTTTTTTACAAGCAAATGGACAAATTAACTTATCTTTTTGTAACGATGGTCAACCGCACAGTACAGCTCATCACCTGCCGAGGCTCAAATCAAAGTCCATCAATCCCCACTAAATGACAGTTGAGCAATGCCCGCTGTCGAGGTAAAAGCCTGCGCTCCGAACTCGTCATCCAGCGTGGCTCTTTAAGGCGTTATCTGTTACGCTTTACAAGTGTAAGTGTAACTCTATGCAATCAGTCTGTCCATCCACGACTGAGGGCAAATAAGGAAGCTATTTTTACATTCTCATCTTTCTCTATATAGGTGGCTGATCCTTTTAAACCACAGAGAAAAAGCTACTTTGCAGCTACACATGAACACCCCTTTTTTCCTTTTTTCGTTCATTCATTCATTTTCTATACCGCTTTTTCTATCCTCATTAGAGTCACGGGTATGCTGGAGCCTATCCCAGCTGACATCCTGGACTGGTCGCCAGTCAATCACAGGGCACATATAGACAAGCAAAGACATACAAACATTCAGACTCACATTCATACCTATGGACAATTTAGATTCGCCAATTAACCTAACATGCATGTTTTTGGAATGTGGGAGGAAACCGGAGCACCCGGAGAAAACCCACGCACGCACGGGGAGAACATGCAAACTTCACACAGGTATGCCCAACGGAGATTCAAACCCAGAACCTCCTGACTGTGAGGCCAACACGCTACCCATTCAGCCACCGTGCGGCCGTCTTTGGAAGTCATACCTCAAAATTTTACAAAAATTTGGAGTTCAAATCCATACATCCATTTTCCATGCTGCTTTTTCCTCACTAGGGTCGTGTGTAATGCTGGAGTCTATCCCAGATGATCTTGGGCGAGAGGCGGGGCACACCCTCGACTGGTCACCAGTCTAACGCAGGGAATTCAGATCAACACATATTAAATGAAATGAAATTAGAGGTTTCAATATATTTTTATCTTTGTGCAGGGCTGTAACCCCTCAGTGAGCTCTTTACTATGTCCCGGAGTCAGAATTGGATCATCTGCTGTGTTTTGGTCTGCTACCATCGTCATGAGTTTGACGCTCAGTGCAGTGACCTCCTTTTTGGAGATATGCACATTGATATCCAAATGTTCAAGCCCATCTATCCAGAATTCATGTCATTTTTTTCTCCCACATTGAGTCCCAGGTTACTTACATAAAAGTAATTTATTATTTTGACAAGCATACCTAATGTCCTCACAGTAAAACAAAGGCACATCTATAGTTAAACCCAAAAGTATTATTCACGTTTAGACCCTGGGCACATTTTATAAACTCACAGGAGTGCCAAAACTAAAAGGAAATACAAGTGGAAATATAGAGAGAATCAATAAAACAAAAATATACAAATGTAGTCATATTCTTTTTTCATTTTGTTAATGTTTTTTTACATTTTGTTGTTATCTTATGCTTTATCTTTTCCATTTACATTTGCTGTTGCATTTACCAGAAGGCTCAAGCTAGCGAGTCAAAGACAATAGAATAACCCACCCAGAGCATTCTGCCAGGGTGACTAGTCCCATCCAGTCTGTTAGCTTAGCGGCTTCGATATGGCCTCCATTGTGTAAGACGTTCACACAAACTATGTGCATGGTGGCGTGATAGTAATGTTACTTACTGTCCGTGACATTTTTTCCGGTCATCTGTACTAAGAGCTACATTTAAACACAACTATTACATAGCCACTGCAAGCAGGAATGGTGTGATCAGGTATGGACTGCTGTATGTACAGGGGTGTCAAAGTGCGGGCAGCAGCTGTTTTTTATTGGCACTCAGCATATTCTATAAATAACCTAAATTCATAATTAACCAGTGTTGGGCACGTTACTTTGAAAAAGTAATTATTATAATTACTAGTAACTGAGTTAAGCCACTATAAAAATAACTAGTTACCAGGGAAAGTAACTACTTCACTACTTAAAAAAAAAAAAAAGGTTAGAAAATGTCAAAGAATTTGGATTATTTCAGAACAGGTTTCACAAGCCGGGTACATAGAGTAGGACAGCAAAGGTACCTGCATTTTTTAAATATTTATTTATTATTTTTCACAAAATTAAACAGCAAAAAAAACTCTAGCAAAAATAAAATAAAAAAATCACACTTTCACACAACTCAAGACAGCTGGTGGACATACAGTACTCCAAGTATGTTTTTAAAAAGAAAAGTAAACAGTTTAACAGAACTGCTTTAAAACAGTAGGCTACTGAAAATACTACTGTATAGTAATAGTACTGAAAGTACAAATCCAACTTGAATTCCTTAACATTCATTCATTTATTCATCCACACAGTCATCTCACCATCTCAGCCATCAAACCAGTGATTGTATGTTACGACACCTAGCCTACTATCATTACCGGTGTCCGCAGTGTTTTGTGCTTCATTACACAGGATGAGGACAAACACTGTGCTCCGTGACACAACGTACACTTGTACATGTACATTTTGACCTTTTACCTCTATGAAGTTAAAGTAGTGCCTTTATTTCTACCTCGAAAACGCCGTCTTTCCCTGTGACTCCGGACTCGCCATCTCTAATAGTTTGTGTGTGTGCTTCTATGTGCTGGTTTGTGTGCAAACACCCGCCCATCTGTCTCTGGTTGGCTTAACATGAAATCTTATCCAATCATCATTACTTAAATGCGGTTAATCTGTCGCCCCTCCCCTCGACTTTTGCACCTCCTGTGTCTGTGTGAATCAAGTGGGATGACCACTTTGTAGCTTCAGTAACTTGTAGTAACGGCGTGTTGATAATGGTAACGGCGTTCTAACGATAGAAAAAGTAATCAGTTAGATTAGTCGTTACTAAAAAAAGCAACGGCGTTAGTAACGGCTTTTTATTTTAACTCCGTTATTCCCATCACTGTAATTAACACTGCCAGAGCCCTACGAAATCACCTCCAACAGGCCACAGGTATGAATGTTTATGACCAAACAATCAGAAATAGGCTCCGTGAGGGTGCCCTGAGGGCCTGACGTCCTGTAGTGGGCCCTGTGCTCACTGCCCAGCACTGTAGAGCTTGAATGGCATTTGCCATAGACGACCAGAATTGGCAACTACACCAATGGCGCCCTGTGCTCTTCACTGATTAGAGCAGGTTCAACTTGAGCACATGCGACAGGCGTGAAAGCGTCTGGAGATGCCGTGGAGAACGTTATGCTGCCTGCATCATCATTCAGCATGACCGGTTTGGTGGTGGGTCAGTGATGGTCTGGGAAAGCATATCCCTGGAAGGACGCACAGACCTCTACAGGTTAGATAATGGCACCCTGACTGCTATTAGGTATCGGGATGAAATCCTTGGACCCATTCTCAGAACCTACGGTGGTGCAGTGGGACCTGGGTTCCTTCTGGTCCACGACAATGCCCGACCTCATGTGGCTAGAGTATGCAGGCAGTTCCTGGAGGATGAAGGAATTGATACCATTGAATGGTCCCCACGTTCACCTGACCTAAACCCAATAGAACACCTGTGGGACATTATGTTTAGGTCCATCCGCGCCGTCAGGTTGCTCTTCAGACTGTCAAGGAGCTCAGTGATGCCCTGGTCCAGATCTGGGAGGAGATCCCCCAGGACACCATCCGTAGTCTCATTAGGAGCATGTCCCGACGTTGGCAGGCATGCGTACAATCATGTGGGGGCCACACAAACTACTGAGAATCATTTTGAGACAGTTTGGCAAAATAAACCAGTCTGCTGCATCATTTTTTCACTTTCATTTTTGAAGTGTCTTTAATTGCACCCCTCTACAGGGTGATCATTTTCTTTTTTATCAAATGATGCGGCATCATTTTGTTACTAATACATCACCTAATTATCAGAAAAGATATTCAAGATCATTTTCCCCCCCGTTTAGATCTGATGTGTTTTCAAAGTGTTCCTTTAATTTTTTTGAGCAGCGTATATATACACTGCCGTTCAAAAGTTTGGGGTCACTTAGAGATTTCATTGCATGAAATAGCCTTCATTTCCAAGAACAAGAATAGATTGTCAAGTTTCTGGCTTCTGACTCAATGAGCAGACACATTGTACCATTAGAACACTAGAGTGATAGTTGCTGAAAATGGGCCTCCCACACCTATGTAGATATTGCACCAAAAAACAGACATTTGCAGCTAGAATAGTCATTTACCTCATTAACAATGTATAGAGTGTATTTTTGATCAGTTTCAAGCTATCTTCACTGAAAAAAACTCTGGCTTTCTTTTAAAAATAATGACCCCAAACTTTTGAAACGGTAGTATAGCTTGATAGTATCTATTCCATTCCATTCCATTTTCTTCTGCTTATCCGGGTGTGGGTCGCGGGGGCAGCATTTTCAGTAGAGAAGTCCAGACTTCCCGGTCTCCGGGACCTCCCAACCTTTTCCAGCTCCACCGAGAGGACACCAAGGCGTTCCCAGGCCAGCTGTGAGACATAGTCCCTCCAGCGTGTCTTAGGTCTTCCCCGGGTCCTTTTCCCGTTGAGCATGCCCGGAACACCTCACCAGGGAGGCGCCCAGGAGGCATCCAGACGAGATGCCCGAGCCACCTCAACTGGCTCCTCTCGATGTGAAGGAGCAGCGGCGCTACTCTGAGTTCCTCCCGGATGGCCGAACTCCTCACCCTATCTTTTAGGGTGTCCAGGCACCCTACGGAGGAAACTCATTTCCTCCACTTGTATCAGCGATCTTGTTCTTTCGGTCATGATCCATAACTCATGACCATAGGTGAGGGTGGGAACGTAGATCGATTGGTAAACGGAGAGCTTTGCCTTTCGACTCAGCTCTCTCTTCACCACGACGGTCCGGTACAGCAACCGCATTACTGCGGATGCTGTACCGATCCGTCTGTCGACCTCACGCTCCAACCGTCCCTCACTTGTGAACAAGACCCTGAGATACTTGAACTCCTCCACCTGAGGCAAGACCTCACTCCCAACCCAGAGGGTACAGTCCACCCGTTTCCGACTGAGAACCATAGCCTCGGATTTGGAGGTGCTGAGTCTCATTCCAGAAGCTTCACACTCAGCTGCAAACCGCTCCAGTAAATGCTGGAAACGCCTGATGGATGAGTCCATAAGGACCACATCGTCTACAAATAGCAGAGACGAGATCCTAAGGTCACCAAGGTGGACTCCCTTAACACTTGTCTGCACCCAGAAATTCTGCCCATGAAGATTATGAACAGAATCAGTGACAAAGGGCAGCCTTGGCGGAGGCCAACGTTCACCAGAAACAAGCTCGACTTACTGCTGGCAATGCGAACCAGGCTCCTGCTTCGATTGTACAAGGACCGAATGGCACGTAGTATCGGGCCACCAATCCCGTACTCCCAGAGCACCCCCCACAGGACACCACGAGGAACACGGTCGAATGCCTTTTCCAAGTCTACAAAGCACATGTAGACCGGTTGGGCAAACTCCCACATACCCTCCAGTACCCTTGCAAGGGTGTAGAGCTAGTCCACTGTTCCGCAACCGGGAAAAAAACCACATTGCAGCTCCTGTAACCAAGGTTCGACTAACGGTCGTACCCTTCTCTCCAGCACCCTGGAGTAGACTTTCCCAGGGAGGCTGAGGAATGTGATCCCCTTATAGTTGGAACACACACTCCGGTCACCCTTTTTTAAAATGGGGACCACCACCCCGATCTGCCAGTCCAGAGGTACTGTTCCCGACTTCCATGCAATGTTGTTGAGGCGTGTCAACCAACACAGTCCCCCAACATTCCGAGCCTTGAGGAATTCAGGGCGGAATTCGTCTACCCCCGGAGCCTTACCACTGGGGAGTGATTTAACTACCCCTATTACCTCAGCCACGGTGATAGAACTGTCCACGTACGTATCATCAGACTCTGCTTCCTCTACGGAAGGTATGTCAGTGGGATTAAGAAGGGCCTCAAAGTATTCCTTCCACCGACGAACTATATCCACAATCAAGGTCAGCAAGCCCCCGTCTGCACTGTAAACAGTGTGACCTGCTTCCCCTTTCTGAGTCCAGCAACAACACACCACACGGGTTCAGGTCAGGGAGGCCGTTCCTCCCAACGACTCCCCTCCAAGTCACACTGTCATTGCCATTATGTTGAAGTTGAAGTCTCCCAGTAGAATTATGGAGTCACCAGCTGGGGTGCTCTCCAGAACCCTTCTGATAGACTCCAAAAAGGCTGGGTACTCTGAACTGCCGTTAGGCGCGTACGCACAAACCACAGTCAGGACCCTTTCGCCAGCCCTAAGGCTTAGGGAAATAACCCTCTCGTTCACTGGGGATGACTCCAGCACAGAGGTACCAAGCCGGAAGGCTAATAATAAGTCCACACCACCTCGCCGCCTCTCCCCTGCAGCAACTCCAGAGAAGAACAAGGTCTAGCCCCTCTCAAGGAATTTGGTTCCAGAGCCCAAACTGTGTGTTGAGGTGAGTCCGACTATATCTAGTCGGAATGTCTCTGCCTCTTCCAGAAGTTCGGGCTCCTTCCCCACCAGAGAAGTGACATTCCATGTCCCAAGAACCAGATTTGGCCGCCGAAGACCAGGTCGCCCGGACACCCGCCCTCGCATTGCAGCGGACCCTTATGCTTGCCCCCGCAGGTGGTGAGTCGGCGGGGGGGATTTTCCAGGTGGCTTCTTCGGGCTAGGCCTGGCCAGGCCCCACAGGTGAAGGCCTGGCCACCAGGCACTCGCCTGTGAGTCCCTCCCCCAGGCCTGGCTCCAGGGTGAGGCCCCGGTATCCCACGTCCGGGCGAGGTGTGGTCACTCCTCTTGATCTTCTTCATTAGGGTCTTCTGAATCAGTCTAAGTCTGGCCCGTCACCTAGAACCTGTTTGCCTTGGGAGACCCTACCAGGGGCATAAAGCCCCCGACAACATAGCTCCTAGGATTACTCGGGCACTCAAACCCCTCCACCACAATAAGGTGGTGATTCACGCAGGGGCTATGGGATAGAATACATACATACATATATATATGTATATACATACATATATATACATATACATACATATACATACATATATATATATACATATATATATATATACATACATATGTATATATACATATATATATACACATACATATGTATATATATATATATATATA
>QODF01000224.1:1346038-1498234 GCA_024372805.1 Oostethus manadensis | reverse complement strand
ACATCAATGTGGCCTCAGCCTCCTTTTTCTGTATTTGGAAAATGTTTGTACACCCCTTCTTTACAATACGGTGTACAAAATGTTGTGTTTTCTCAAAATTGTCTAGGATTTAAATAGTTGCAGATGGAAAATATCTTTAATAATTTGAAGTCATTTTCCACTAAGTCAGTACATTTTTTTTTAACTAAAAGGGATCACCTTGATGGCCATCGCACATTTTAGGCTGTAGATGTACAAGAAAAAGAGCATTGCTTGCCGCTGAAAGCTTAGCTATCGTGACATCTAGTGGACGAACATGGAACATAAATGTTCAGTTGAAGTCACGTCTTCCAGCTTGTTTCACTCTTCTTTTGTTCAAAAGTTTGAAGCCAGGAAAGACTTCGGTCATGTGTTTATTCTTTGGACAAGCCAGCAGGACAAGAGTAAAGGTCCTCAACATCTGCATGCAAGATGTTCAACCAAATGAACTGTGGCTGCACTCACATATCCGTTGTGTGTTCTTTCTATCACCACACTGAGCACATTTATTTCCTCTGCCCCTTGTTTACTTTGGACATATTTCATGCTCACCTTTCCATGTTTACATTCAGTGACTGATTCCTAAGGTTGGGTATAATGGAAATGCTCATTGTGGAACATGGCAGTCAAACACAAATCTGTGAAATATGACAACAAATGTGAGGACATCTGGTCCTCCAGGTTATAAAGATTATACAATATCAGGGAGAGTGGTTGTCACATGTTTTGCACATACTGAAAACAGCATTCAACAGTCTTTTCACGTGTTTTCTTTCCCTTTTCCGTTTGCTCGAAAGAGAGAAAACAAGTTAGCATGAAGGAGCTAACAATGCACATGATGGAGGCCACATATTTAACAATAAAACCCCTGAAAAGGCGCCAACAACGTTCCGTTTACACGTTGAAGTTACAGCGATGTTGTTATGGTATGTATGCTAACAGGAACGAGTATTTTGTGCTAGCGGAGTAACACTCTGCCTAGCTAGTCTCAGCTCTCAGTCTGTTTGTTAGCATTTTTCCCCGAGGAGTGTGCTGAATTTTCCAGCTTTACCAGCATCGCTCGGCATCCCAGTGAGACATTCTAACATTGACAACGTAAGTGACTGTTTTTATTACCCCGTTATGCATGAAACATTTAGCGCTAGCGCTAAGGGGCTAAGAGGGCATCTTTTCTGATAAGGTGTCGCTCAGTCTCCGGTTCCTCGTTTGTGCACGAGTAGTTGTCGACAAAATAAGCCAAAATACTTTAAGTATATCGTGACAGTACCTGTTAAAGCACAATCGCTAAAACGATAACCTCAAACAACATCTTATTGTTTATCCAAAATAGGTATTAGGTAGATCCAACGTCATGCATTGTTAGCTCTCTCATGCTAACTCATTTTCTCTCTTTAGAACACACAGAAACGGGAAGGAAACACGTTTTCATGTTTCACATAAGAATTGAAGATGATGGGCAAATTAAAAAAAAAAAGTGTTTCCTGCTCATTTTCCAACACATTTGACCTCAAAGGCACACGGTGACGAAAAGGCAGGGAGGCAGAAGTCATTGTTTAGGTTTAATTGAATTGACCTGTTGACAAACACATAACCTAATGCATGAGCAAGGAACATGAACAGGAAACGCATCTTATATCTGTAAAATAATAATCTAAGTAACTAATGAAAACAAGGGAAGGCAGGAAATACCTACAAAATATGAAAACAACAAGAACTCAGGCTTAAAAACAGAAACTACACACACTGACACGCAAACTAAAACCTGGAGCGTGACAGCATCAAGTTTGTTAGCTTTGTCAAATCGCGTCTGAAGTGTAAACAATCGCGTTTGGATAGTAACAAGCTTGCTCGCTCCGTACCTGAGTAACGTTATGTTTGTTGGTGTCTCCATTTTAAGTTGGTGTATTTAAAATTAACTCGTTTGGTTCTGTATGGCCTTCCTCACTTGGCTTGCAACTGGAAATCATTTTTCTTTTTTGAAAAAACCCTTGTCGGGGTGAGTCTTTTTAAAAAAAACAAAACAAAAAAAAACAAAGAACACATGCTAAGTAAATCCTCTGACGTTTGCTGAGCTCTTGTTAGGTACAGTCATCCCTCGCCACATTAAACTTTGTGGCTTCACACTATCACAGTTTTGTAAAAATAAATTCATTGTGCTGTTTTGTGGTAGAATATAGCCTATTAGTAAAGGGAAAAAATGCATAATTAAGCAAATTTTCCTAAATTAAGCATCTTCAATCATAAAAATAGCTAAAAAAAATAAAATACAACTATAAAACATTTAGAAGACAAATTCAAATTCTGATATGTTGGTTTGGTGAGACACGCATGACATATAGGATGCAGGTTTTATTTATCCCACAGCAGGCACAGCAATAAAACAATAAAAATTATAATCATCCATCCATCCATCCATCCATCCAAGGTCGGGTCGCGGGGGCTTCCCGGGGAGAGGGATGCCCAGACTTCGTCCAGCTCCTCCCGGGGTTCCCAGGAAAGCTGACAGATAGTCTCTCCGACATCTCCTGGGTCTTCCCCAAGGCCTCCTACCGGTCAGATGTACCCTGAACACCTCCCCAGGGAAGGTGTCTGCGAGGCACCCTAACCAGATTCCCAAGCCACCACATCTGACTCCTCTCAATGCGGAGGAGCAGCGGTTCTACTCCGAGTCTCTCCCGGATGACAGTGCTTCTCACCCTATCTCTAAGGGAGAGCCCAGCTTCCCTGCGGGGAAAACTCATTTCGGCCGCTTGTACCCGCGATCTTGTCCTTTCAGGCACTACCCAGAGCTCATGACCATAAGTGAGGGTAGGAACGTAGATCGACCGGTAAATTGAGAGCTTTGCCTTTCGGCTCAGCTTTCTCTTCACCACGAACGACCGGTGCAGAGTCCGCATCACTGCAGACCCTGCACCAGTCCGCATGTCCATCTTGCGTTCCATCCTTCCCTCACTCGTGAACAAGACCCCGAGGTAATTAAAGTCCTCCACTTGAGTCAGGATCTCATTGCCAACCCAGAGGCGACCATGGACTCGGACATGGAGGTGCTGATTCTCATCCCAGCCGCCTCACACTCAGCTATGAGCCGATCCAGAAAGCGTTGAAGGTCACGGCTTGATGAAGCCAACAGGACCACATCATCCGCAAAAAGCAGAGATCCAATCCTGCAGCCACCACAACGGAAACCCTCGACGCCCTGGCTCCACCTAAAAATTCTGTCCATAAAAGTACTGAATAGAATCGGTGACAACAAATAATCATTTTATAACATACAGTATTAACAATCATCATCACTTTAATAATATGAGCTACCATTGCGGCCGTAACCCACGACAAGCTAAAACTCAACTCTGAACCCCCGACGTTGCCTCCCGTCCTGCACACATCTGAATAATAATGATAAAAACCGTTTTTAGATTGTCTCAAACAGGTTTTCAATGCTGTAATTATTAAAACATTCATTCATTCATTTTCTATACCGCTTGTCCTCGTTAGGGTCGCGGGTAGGCTGGAGCCTATCCCGGCTGGCTTTGGGAGAGAGGCGGGGTACACCCTGGACTGGTCGCCAGCCAATCGCAGAATTATGAAAACATTCTATTCATAAATAAGGAATCCTATTTCACCAAAATTCATGCATCACGGTCGATATCACAGCGACAAACAAAGGATTACTGTACTGGTGTCTTGTGTGACAAAACTGATGGTGGTTTTTGGCCACTTCAAAGGCAGTTTTCCTTCAAATTTTGGTCAATGTAGGGGTTTGTGCAGGTGCACAGAAACATTTGAATCTCTACACTATCAAGTTCACATGAATACGCCGACATGACTTGAGCTTACACATCCTGTCCCCCAGAGAATGAGCATAGCATCTCATCTGTATGTGATTGCTAGTGAGTTCAAGCACGGCTGCAGCACCTCCTCTGGCCTTTAGAGGAGAGCACAGAGGAGAACGAGCTTTCAGTCTTTATCCCAGTCCACATTTCGTTATGACAGGAATCTAACCTCATGCGAAAGCTTCAGGGACCAATTTCTTCAACAGGATGTACGGGTAGGGGTCTGGTCATGATCACAGGCAATACTTTGCGTGAAACGCGTCGTGCTCTGCAAGAAACATTAGCTTTGCATTCTTCACATTTTTATTTGATCAGCTCCACCATTGTTGGTCTGTTTATTTCTTGATAAAAGTTTGTTTTAAGACAGTTTCAGCAAAAACTGAGGGGGAAGGAATGTGGTGAATATAACTTGACACATGTTGCACGTATACTGTTTGCATCATTCTACAGTACATTTAAGCCCATTACGCACAGCGTAACCTTGAGGAAAATAATAAGCTAAAGTATTCGTAGTGAGCGACAAGCAATCAATGACATTGCTCTCATTCACATCTGTACCTTTTGAGTTGGCCCTTCGACCAGGCTAAGTTGGGGTGGGAGAGCGGCCAGCTGGATCAGTTGCAGCGTCGTATTGAGAGCTGACTTCCCCCTGAGTGGAGCAGCTACACAGGCTTTCAGGGTGGCCTCTTTCTGGGATCCACAGGGCCCCTTCCCGTGCTCATGAACTAGAAGTGGGTCAGTTAGAAACAGAAGCATCGGGACGGGCAAGTCGCTGGAAGAGAGTGGGACACAAGGCTTTGTTGACTAGGAGTTATAAAAGCTCTGGTATTGTGGTCAAATTATCTACGTAGTTGTGGTTTTATTCATGCTCTGAACAATGTTGTAGCTGTTTGCCGAAATTATTATTAATGCAGCTCGGCCATCCGGCAGGAGCTCAGAGTAGAGCCACTGCTCCTTCACATCGAGAGGAGCCAGTTGAGGTGGCTCGGGCATCTAGTCCTCCCGGGCGCCTCCCTGGTGAGGTGTTTCGGGCATGCCCAGTCAGGAGAAGGCCCCCAGGAAGACCTAGGACACGCTGGAGGGACTATGTCTCACAGCTGGCCTGGGAACGCCTTGGTGTCCTCCCGATGGAGCTGGGGACCGGGAAGTCTGGACATCCCTACTGAAGCTGATGCCCCCGCGACCCGGACCCAGATAAGCGGAGGAAAATGGATGGATGGATGGATGGATGGCAGATGATTTTATCTGTACTGCAGTTTGTCACCAAGTGAGCTACAGTATTAAAATGATTCAACCACCGATTGTAAATTATACTTGCAGCAGTTTGCAATAAACCAACAAAATGAAATACAGTTCATGGGGGCCCCCATCTTGTGCATTCTCTGTAAATGAATTTAAGGCTGTTAGCTTGATGTTTTTGCACCAAAAAATGTATTTCCCATGTAATTGTATTACTCTTAAACAAATATCTAAATAAATTCACATTTAAGTCAAATAGTACAAAAATAGCATTTAATTTGTCAGCATGTTGTGTTATAGTAAGGCATGGTATGGCACGGTATGGTATGGTAAAAGGGCCTCCAAATAAAATGCTGCTTAGGCAGACCTGGGTGAATAATTTGCAGTGGAACTATAATTTAGATGAGATCTGCATGGAAACGCACAAAGATAATAATGTTTATTAAGGACTGACACATGTAACAGAGGTATTTATTTAACAAGGTGTTATTTTAGCTGTAGTTTTCAGTGATGCACTACTGAAATACTTTCTCACACCCGTCTTACTTTATAATGCAGTTTGTACACCACTGCAAACCACAATTACAAACATATTAAGTGCATACATACTGTACCTGTGTCAAACAAAATTGAGCATGTTCATCTAGAAAGTAATGTAAGTTTGCAATCCATGACAAATTGTAGTAGTAGTCTGTAGTAGTAGTACATGCCAGAAGAAGGCAGTGTTTTCCTTTGACAAGCATGAACACAGCATCCATTTTGAGCTGCAAAATGATGGCCAGCAATAAAGGGAGTGAGCAGCTTGTTATATAGCTATTGATGTGGCCACTTTGAATAGAGGGAGGCTGTCACATTCTGGCAGACGGGAACAGGGATCACAAACAACACAATGGAAAAAAAACAAGATGGAATGGGAAGAATGAGTAACAGCCTCACAAAATTCACCAAACTGTCAGACTTCAGCGTAAAACAAGCTCACAAACCCCCAGGAGGTTGTGTTTATGAGAGAGTCGGGGCACTGAGACCACGTGAAGCAGTGCAGGTGTTACATATAGATGTCGAACAGCGACTCAGATCTGCTCACAGTTGAACTTGAGAAAAGTTAACATCTCTCCAGTGCAGCATACACTCAACTTTTTCCACATGCTCAATAACAAAAGAATGCAAGGGTTACATTCATATTTTGCAAACCAACACATGTATATATTTGTGATTGCCAACCATTTCAACTTTCTTCTTCTTACTATTTGATCATTTTTTAAATATCACTTAAAAAAATCTTATTTTTTAAATTTTATGCAACTAAAATTATATTTTTCTTTTCATACTAAAACGATGTACTTCTCATAAAAGTACAATGTTTTCCTCCTAATAGTATGACTTTATTCTTATAAAAGGACTTTTTGCTGCTGTGTCTTTTCTTGTTTTTTCGTGTTAGATTCTATTTTTAGAATGTGCTGCAGACCAATAAAAAAAGCAGTTAGCTTTTTTGTTATGCCCCTGCTAGGGCAAAGAGAAGCAACATTAAAACCCAAGAGGTTGAGAGCTTTTGTCGCTGCCCACCTGTGAATCTACCAGTTCCAAAGATGTTACCTTACCACCTGCAATGTCGTTCCCCATTAACATTTCAACGCCTGCTATGGGCAGTTCAGGGCAGACAGCAACACGGAAAAAGCCGGCAACAAGGTTTGAACGCACGTGTATGCGGTGAACAGGCCGAGGCACATATCCCATTTCGATTCCCCGTAATGCAGACTTTTACCCACAAGAGGACGCAGAGGAAAAGGGCAGTACACTGGCCAGAATTGCAGACTGGGAACCACTTGTGTCTCTCAAAATGCGAATCGGCCGCTGGTCGGATGCTTCGCCAGAAAAATAAAGTAATCCATGAAAAATGAACGGCTCGAAACACCAGTCCGATTTTTGCTCGAGGGGAAGGGGGGGGCTGGCGCCAAACTAAATTTGCCAGTTTTAATTAACCCAAACTCTTTCATTTGGGTGACTGGTCAGCTTTTCTTTGGTCTGTACGCCTCAGGTACCAATTCGTAGGCACGCAGTACCGCAGTTGTCCCTGTGTCATAGCACAGGCAGTCTTTGAGAGACATGGCAGCCAACACCTCCTGTGCTTTTCCATGAATTTTGCACTGCAACAGGAGAGGCCATACTTCACGCGGCCACTGCAAAGCCAGCGCTGTACGTTCAAAAGCTGTAAAATAGCAATCAACTTTGCTCTCTCGAAAAATTGGAACAAGTGGAATATATTTACTTACATCAAAGGCTGAGGTGGGTTGGGAAGTGGAAGGCAGGGTCGCCCCAAGGACAGGACTGGGGCGGCCGTGCTGGGCTTCAAGCTCCAGACGCTTTATTCTCACAGCGGTATCCGCCTCAATCTCCATTTTGCAGATTTGGAGTTCCACCTCCATCCGGCGGGCCTGCTCCTTTTCCTCGGCCTCCAGCCTAAGGCGTGCCAAGCGCACTTTTGGCCTTGCTTCGCTGGACGCACCAAGAGTTCCAGGGGACCTGAGTGGGCTTTCATAAGGACGCGTACTCGGCTCTTCAAACCGGGTATCATCCTCTGACCACATCTCACCCACAGCCCTGCTCCGGGAGTACGTAATTGGTGGTACACATACATGCAATTCGGTAAGTCGAGCTTGTTTCCGGTGACTGTTGGCCTCCGTCAAGGCTGCCCTTTGTCACCATATGGTTCAAAACCTTCAAGGACAGCATTTCTAAGCGTAGTCAAGGCATGAAGAGTCCAGTTTGGTGGCCTTAGGATCTCGTCTCTGCTATTTGCACACGAGGTAGTCCTGATGGCTTCATCAGGCTGTGACCTTCAGCGTTTACTGGAGCAGTTTGCAGCTGAGTGTGAAGCGTCTGGGATGAGACTCAGCACCTCCAAATACGAGGCCATGGTTCTCTCAGGTGGCTTGTACCCTGCGAGTTGGGAGCGAAGTCTTGCCCCAGGTGGAGATGTTCAGGTATCTCAGGGTCTTGTTCACGAGTGAGGGAAAGTGTGAGGTCGACAGACAGATCGGCACAGCATCTGCAGTAATGTGGTCGCTGTACCTTACCATCATGGTGAACAGGGAGCAGAGATGGCAGGCAAAGCTCACGGTTTACTGATCTATGTTCCCACCCTCACCTATGGACTTGAGTTATGGGTCATGACCGAAAGAACGAGATTGCGGATACAAGCGGCGGAAATGAGTTTCCTCCGTAGGGTGGCTGGACTCACCCTAAGAGATAGGGTGAGGAGCTCGGCCATCCGGGAAGAGCTCAGAGTAGAGCCGCTTCTCCTTCACATCAAGAGGAGCCAGTTGAGGTGGCTCAGGCTTCTAGCCTGGATGCCTCCCTGACGCCTCCCTGGTGAGGTGATTTGGGCATGCCCAGCCAAGAGAAGGCCACGGGGAAGACCTAGGACAAGCTGGAGGGATTAAGTCTCACAGCTGGCCTATGAATGCCTTGGTGTCCTCCCAGTGGAACTGGCAGAGGTGGCCAGAGACCGGAACGCTTGGACTTTCCTAGTAAGACTGCTGCCCCCACGACCCGAATCCGGATAAACGGAAGAAAATGGAATGGAAACATCAGGGGTTTTGAAAGTCTTAGGGGCCTGCAGCTAACTTTTTAATGAACCATGTTTTAACCAAAAACAAAATCAACAAAATCAAACATAGCCTGCGCTAGAACACTACAACGGAGGGTTAGGCCTCCATTGAAAAGAAAATAATGGCTTCAAGCAAAAAGTATTACATTAATTAAATAAACAGTTAAAAATGTAAGCTAATTTTCTCAAAATACATTAATATGTTTAGGTTATCTTTCCCCACACTGAATTGGTTTTGGTTAGTAAGATGAAAAACAGTGAGGTAGAGTGTAGTGAAGTAGAAAAATGTGGACACCCGTGTTAAATGTTTGGAATGCCTAAATGGTAAATGCAAAATTTTTGTGAAAACTCTTGGTCTTTAATTGTAACTTTAATTACAGATTTCACATACTTTTATGTCAATGATTTAGGGTCAATCATCAAAACAGTCAATGTATAATAAAAAAAAATTGTTGCAACATGTCAGCGAGTTTATGTATCTTGGTCAAAACATTGGCTTTTCTGAAACAGAACTACTTTGTTTTTTTTCTCCCACGCATTACCACAACAAGGAATCTACTACCCATCACATGGAGTTAATAGAAAAATAACACCATCAGAGGGCAGGTCTTGGTAAAATGCTTTATATGCAACTGTTCCTTGATCTTTGCAGACACTGTATAGAAAACATTTAGGTAACATTTGTCAAACACTTAAAGCAAGTCTGAGTTTCCAAACAGACAGGACAGAGTAATAAACAGTTATCTCTCTATTGAACCTGCACACATTTCTTCCAGCTACATTCAATCTCACTCAACACACACACACACACTTCCACAAACATAAACCACTTTCATCAGACTCTCCACTTATGATTCACAGTAGGTTTCATAACACTGTTTCTTTATTGTACGATATTTATCAGCTTTTTTTAATTTAAAATATCTATTAACATTTATGCTGTAATAAATCCAAAAATGGATTTATTTGTATTTACACAAGCTTATTAAGTGGGAGTCCACTACAATGTACACGTCCATTCAATTGAGTCACTCTACTATTTGTGGTTACTTACCTTGAAGCCTGGTTTATAGGCTGCGTGTGTGTGTGTGTGTGTCAGTCAGCACTGTCTCATCATTCTTTTGTAGTAAATGAAAGATCAATCCACCAATAATTCCGCTGACTGCAGAGTCGCAGAGGGCTCTGACGCCTCTCAGTACAATTTCACAACTATTACAGGCTTGCCGCTTTTGTCGCTCCCATAGAGCTGTCTGTGATAGTACGAGGAGATTGTACGACTGAGCTGTCTGGAGAAGGAGTGTAGCACTCACAGCAATTAGGACTCTTCAAACATTTGGTTGAGTCCAGGAGATGTCCATCATTAGCTCTTTAGACTTCTTGGTGCCATGGCCACACTCTTACACAAGGCCTTGCTTGTTTGATTACCACCTGAGGAATTCCTCATCTCAAACCGATCACACAGTATCCTTTACCTCTACGATTCGTCTGGCTTTTTCGATTCTACACAGGCTACAAGCACTTGTGTATTGTACAAAATCACTTCTAAACACAAAGATACAACAGGATGGTATAGCACACACATTCATGGCAACACACGCTAAATAGGACCCAGACCAAGAGATGGATTCGAGGCACATAATCTGACAGGCATCAATTAGCCTGGATTTTGGTTTGTTTGAAACATAAATCAGATATGACACGTCACTGCTGCTCCGTCTGCCCATACAACATCTACCCGGTACCTACGTTTCTCTGCTGCCTTACACGTCCTTACAAGTACTTATGTAATTAGTACCATCCACTTGAGTAAATACTTGCAGGCAAAATTTTGGGGGTACCTGGAAAAGGTACCATAAAGCTGATGTGATGGGTAACATGTATAACTTTGTCGGCATTTAGCCAAGATGAAGGCATTGTAACCTTGAGTCTTGCTTATAGACGGAATTCAGTCGCCTAAACTGTGTATTGGGACCATAAATAGTCAGAGGTCTAGCACTGCGGCGTTCCTGACATAGTAACTAAAGTTTTTGAGCCAGGGTGTAAAGAAGAGAAATTGTATTTTGTTGTTCTCTTAAAGAAAAAGTTTTAAGAACTACAGACAAGTAGCTCTGCTCGCTACAACAATGATCTGTGTGGAAAATGGGAATTTAAATACCTAGGAAATGCCTTCAGGGTTACTTTCCTCTCAGAATCCAAACAGGTTTTTTTTTTTTTTTACTGGACTTCAAATGTTAATTTGATCACGGGTAGAGTGATTGTGTAGATTCTCAGAGTCTGCTATTGTTCATTGAGAAGGTAATAGGGGAGAAAGAGCAAGAGCAGCTAATCTGACCGTCCTTCCCTTCACCCCTTGTTTTGCAAGAATGGGGATCAGGAGTTTTGATGATTGCCAGTTCAACCGTCGTCTGGTGTCGAATCTTCAGGGGTAGACGAATCTTCAGCAAATTCATCTGACGAGCCACTCTTATGGATGCGCCCGTCACTGCGCATGCTGTGGAAAGTCTTGCGAAAGGCCTCCATCATCGAGTGTGCCAGCTTCTTGGCCTCCAGCTTGCTCTCACACTCCACAGCGTGGCAGTCCATCTGGAAGGACAGGTCATCGTTGATCTCCCGGTAGATCCAGGCAAATATGTTGGGCCGGATGCTGTGGTCGGCTGTGCAGTAGGCGATCCGCGCCACCTGGTAGGTGTCCATGGTTACTGAGGCCTCTGCTTGTCCATCCAGGTGGTGGAGACGTACCTGGAAGGGACGTATCTCCAGCAAAGAGCTACCTGATGGGCATGTACCCTGCTGCTGAGCAAGACCACGGTGTTCCACCAGACCAACCACTGCTGACTCTGTACAACCGGACAGGAAGTTGGTCCCAGAAATTGTCACCTTGCCCAGGTAGGTCACCTGCAAGAAATTACGAACACAGACTCAGACTGGCAATGCCCATTAAGAAAATAACAGATGCAGCGATGGATTTTGAATGCATTGAAAACACTGTTATGGAAACGAAACAACAACTTTAGACTAAGCAAAGTTGTACAGGTGTTTTTTTCAAAGGTACATTGATAAAACCTTGTCACAGTTCTGTTGTAACGGTGCTGACAGTTTGAAGGCTCTTTAAGCGCCTACCCAATGAGAAAATTGTTTTGCTCAACTATGGCTGCTAGAAGCTCTATACTGTAACATAACATAATAACAACGCAGCATACCAGGATTGTGGCAGACTGAGTAGATTAAGATGGATAAGAAGTTAAGAAGTTCTTCACACAGTTCCTGATGGGAACGCAGCCAGTCTGAGAACAGCCCAGCAATAATAGCTCACTTCTGCCCTTTCGCTACACTACTCTTTATGGCCTTATAAAAATACACAGAGAAGGAGCCTTTGACGTATAAATACTCAAATAGTTTTCACTCCCGTCTATGTTTATAGTGGAACTGGGGCATACTTCTCTTGCAAAATTTTATTACATTTCACATATAGCTGCTGAGGATGTGAGGATATTAGAATGTGAGATACAATTATTTATAGCAATTTCACTGAATTACATGATATGATTGTATACATTTACTGGCATATGCCTTATAACACCATGGTCTCCCAATTATTTTTACCTCACAATAATAATGCAAAAAATTTTGCCCCTTGAAAATGAAATTATAGATGAATACAATGATACAATAAATCCATTTTAAGGAAAATATTGAAATATGTGTCAGACTGGCACAGTGTACCATACATGACAGACACCAGACACTTGTGTCTGGTTCTATTCATCTAATATTCCCTTCTTTCAGGTGGTGTTTAGTCTGCCACTGCCTGGGTAACCTTCCCCTTGTCCTCTACCATGACTTAAACAAAATGGGATTTTTCAAAGAGCTCATTTATACCAAATACTAGGTGTGTGGTTCTGGCAGTGAATGAGGAAGCATGTTAACACAAGTCTGAAAAAGTATCAAAACTGATCATGGCAGTTTTCACACCCTCAATGATTAAATGGAAACATAAAATTTTACCTTGTTCTTTGGTAAAATACATACAGTGGGAGGCAAAGACTGGGCATCACTTTTTTCCAGGTAAGAATGTGTGAAAACTACAAAAACATATTCTAAAAAGGACGGATGCATTAGAACCCGCTTCGAACCTCGGTTAGTGTGCATCCCGATGGCATATTTATCAGTTTACATAAAATATATACAAAAAAATGTTGCCTCAGCTTTTTCCAGTTAGTATACGATAACGTATACTGTAGTATACAATAACAATAAAAAAAGACTGGCATCCAGTGGAGTCTGACAGAACAACTTGACGATTTCAACTTTGCAGATGACGTCGTTTTACTCTCACACACACCCATCTACAGATGCGGGAGAAACCCCAACTGCTAGAACTAACTGCAGTGGGACTTGGAATCAAAATGACTCAAAAACAAAAATCATGTTGATCGACGATAAAAGCATGAACCCTACAACCATCAGCCGCCAGACTATGGAAGAGTTCATCGAATTCACACCTTTTGGAAGTATACTCAGTGTGTATGGTGGGATGAAAAATGATGTAAAGTCAAGGATAGAAAAAGAAAGAACAACTTTCAACATGCTGAACAGGATCTGGAAAACCAAAAAACACCTTACTGAATATCAAGCTGAAGATCTTCAACTCCAATGTTGAGACCATACCCACGTATGGATCAAACATCTGGAGGACCACCAATGACTTTAGCAATTCACTGCAAACTTTCATCAATCGGTGCCTAAGACACATTGTCGAGATCTGGACAAATAAAATGACCAACATTGACCTGTGGGATCGCACCAAGGCGAAAACAGTGGGGGTCCATCATAAAGCCAATATTTTCTATTCAATGTCAAACAGCAATATGATGTATTTAAAGGCTTGCCTTCCTTTGTTTCTTATTTTGATATTGAATTTCTCATTGAAATCTCACTCATTTATCTGCCCTGTCTGCAAGAGATTTTCATTCATGGGGTGAAAGCCAAACATGCAGTCTTTGCCTTCTCTCCAGCTGCCAGCCACCCCCCGCCCCATTGTGTATGTTTCGCTTCAGTTGTGTTACTACCATTGGAAGTTGATTCACTACATTAGCCTTGTTCCTACATGGCAGATAGAAAAGTGAAAAAAGTTTAAGATGAGGGACGAGTAAGTCACTACACGGACCAAACAGTGGATATACTCAATATAGTCTGGCATGAAGTCAAGCCTTACAATGCCATTAGAATTGCAATATAATTGAAATACTATGTGACAAATTGCAAGTGGTGCTGTACACAAGAAGCAAGTCTGGATGCAAAATTACTGAAGTAGCAATTTTGCAGCTATCATGTGGGAGTCTTAACAAGTGTGTGAATGTATCAGGAAGTTAGAAATCATAGGTTGGGGAAAAACGACTCAGAGTCAAAAACAATAGTCCATTCTGCTGGAGGAGTGCGAGTTTGTGTGAGTCAAACCACAAAGTTGCTGGACTCCAGCTTTCATCACAAGTTCTGGATAAAATTGATACCCTAAATGCATCACCAACCAATACACATCTGCAGTCCTCCAAATACTTGAAAAGCAGGCAGGCATCTTAAATCACCCCAGAGAGCCTGAGTTCTCCCCTTCCTTTCAACTTTCCATGTGTTTCTCCTCTGTTGTCTCCACTTCTTCTCATAACTTTCCCCACTCTCTCTTTTATTGGTTTCCTTCTTGCACACATCACCATCGCCCCCCTCATTCGCCCCTCATCTATCCTCACATTGCCTCGACTGTTTTGCACTCCTTTATTCAACTAATTGTTAACAGTTCAAAACAGTCAGACATGATTCCATGTGAAGACAGTGGTGCTGAGGGCTACATACAGGAAGTGTGCAAGAGAAATGGAGCAAACGCGTTCCGAAAAACAGAGACAACCTTGACAGACAGCAAAAACAGTCAAGTAAACTAAACAGATGTCACTTTGCCATTGCAAGCATCCACAACAACAGTAGATTGCCTTGCACAGCTTTGTAGAAGGTCAATTGAAGTACAGTAATCCCTCCGTCTATCCATATCGTGCTTTGCAGAAATTTAGTTTGTTCTGAAACCAATTAACCGTGATAAAGGAATTTTCACAAAGTAGAATTCCTTCCTCATAAGTGAAATATTTTCGTAGTTACGGCATAGAAAACCTTGTTATGAACTTAACTTTTTAACATTATTTGAGCCATCTAGACATGAAATAACACCAGATAGTCACCTTTCCATTTGTATTACTCGATACAATACATGTAATCCGAGAAAATAAACAATTTAAGACATTTTACATTGTAGAAGAGCAGAATCAGTGGTGGACAGGAAGGGACCTCGAGGATTCAGATTTGAGTTTTAGCTTGTTGTGGGCTATGGCTGTCAGAGTAGCCATTGTTATTATTATTATGTTATTTTTAGTAATTAACGCATGCGCATCATGTCAAGCCACATCTCTCTGTGGCCTCCCCACAGAGTCACAACAGTCTGACAATCTTTTGACCCGAACATAATAACAGCAACATGTATGTATCTCCATCGCCATCCCTAGTCCTCAGGGCAATGAACACTTTTGTTGTGAGATGACATGGTGCATTCACGTACACTCCGAACAACACAAATAGGTCTTTATTATGGGTGTATGTAGGATCTAAATACACATAAATACTAAATAAAACAGTAAGAAGGTGTTCTTGTCACTCACTAATGTATTTCTTACTATGGAAGTACCATTTGCAGCATTTATGCTCGGAAATCCCAGAAAAATCTACACTCAAAACTTGAATGCAACTTGGTGGTGTCTTTGAATGCACCCGACACGGTTCACAAAAACTTAAAGTGTGATTCAAATGTTCTGCTACTATTAAAATGACTAGCGTGTACTTTAATCTTTCAATCGTTTAACTTGATTTAAATTTGCATTATATTTGGAGCTGTTAATACATACACTGACTGGACAAAAAAAGATTTAGTCATATTTAGTTTCAGTCACAGTTAGTTTGTAACCAAAAAGAAGAACATGACATACTGTACAGCTAAGCAGAACTCCACTCCACTACAACTTATTTTGTTCAATACACTGGCTTTGAAAAAGGAGTTGAGTACATTCTGATTTACATTGATTTTACCGTCTCATTAACAATTATAGGTAAAAATAAGTATTTGACATGTGACTAGCCTTTTAGGCGCAATGGCTAAAAAGAACACTTTAAAAATTGTAAATAACTGCATCAAATTTGATTAAAAAATGCTATTAATATTAGAAATATGGGTCCTTATTTTATTTTGGTGGTTCTGTATTCGTTTAATGCTTTGATGTCGTTCCTTTCTTAGTTTTAATGTACGTTAGCATTTTAATGTACGTGCTACTGCTATTTACATCCATTCTCCTCTTCAGGTCATACTGAACTACAGAGCATGCGCAATCCTTTCGCCGGCAGCCAAGGCTCTCATATTAAGACGCACTGCCACGCAATTGCTAGTGTTGCGGTACCAGCGCATGTCTCTACAATCAGTTGATCTAAGGATTTATGGCTGATTCTTATCAGTCCAGGAAGCTACTCCGGATATCCAGTCACATCAGTTTGTTCAAAACCCTACTATATACCAATAATTCCCAAGATTTCATTAAATTTAGATAAATATAGTATCTGTCCATCTAATTTGCAAAAACATCATGAAATGTTTAACCATTACATTAAAAGTTAGTTAAATCATATATTATCTTAACAATGATCCATCAATAAAAAGGCTTTTTGAAATATCTTAAATATGTCAATATCCTGCTAATCCCTGTGCATAAAATACTACTAAATTCTCATTTTAAGGCATGTTGCCACTTTTCTTAATGAATTCCATTAAGGTTGATTAAACATCCTCTTTTTCTCAGACAAGTCCGCCTTTTGAGACCTTTAAAATTCCACACACACAACACAACAAGCAAAGGACACAGCTGAACTTAAATGACACTTTATTGCAACTCCAAGTCAGGTGTGCTGATGGCGCTCAAAACAGAAAGTAAAGGTCCCAGCAATGGTGCCAAACAGGAAATGATGAAGCAACAAAGTAAAAGTCCTAAACAGGAAACAGGAGGTGGAAACAAAGGGAAACCAACTAACACGCCAGACTGTCAAGGAGTGTGACAAATATTGCAATATTACGATATTTTATTACGTATTATTATATATTGGTAACACTGGTTTACCGTTCTCTCAAAAATGTTGACAATATTATGGTTTAGCCTCAATTTGTGTGACAAAAACATCTGCAATGTATTGTGATTTGGATAAATTTAAAAGTTTATTTTGTCCAGTCATATTTTTTCATTGCACTTTTCTCACAATTACCATTAAACGACCGTTTTGTTCTTGTCCATCGTATCGTCTGGGGTCTGTTGACATATGATTGTCAAAACAAAAACATTGTTGATGCTACTGAAGCTGTTCTTGTTAAAAACCTGCCATTTGCTATCCGAGTTAGGGATAAAACGAGTCCTGCAGTTTGAGTACCTTGATTTCAAAATATATATGAGGAATTTCCTCTGCCTTGAGTAATCGTCACGTGAAATTATGTCACCCACACAAAAAAGAAGAAGCGGATGTTTGGTTGAAGGAGCACAATGATGGAAGAGTCGAGGGAAAATGAGAATAATGATTGAAGAGAAGGAAAACAAAATTTATAAAAAACAGAAAATGTCAAAAGCGTGGGATATTTTTAGGCTAAACAGCATGTTGAACACTGTTACTTACATCTTTGTTAGCCGTGTGGACGGCTGGCTTTCTCTTTATTATAATTACTGTTGAATATGTGGCTTGATTATTATGTTGGTATGGCCTTAAAGTTAACATAAATTCATATAGGGTTTATTTTATCTGCAAAAAGACAGTGCTCTGGGTTAAGAAGTTGGAAAAACATTTTAGCTCACTTATCAGTACCTGGTTATTTCTAGTAGACAATACTGGATAATCGAACAAGGAAGTGTATGTCTCATTTGCTTGGTTACGAGTAATGTGTTCCACTACAGCAGGTGTCTTCATTTATTTTAAACACTGCAAAAACTCAAAATCTTATGAAGAATGTTTATCTTATTTCTATTTAGTCTGTCTTGTTTGTAAAACCGCATATTTTTCCCTTGTTTATGAAAACAATGGTGTCCAGAAAACCTCATATAAAAAAAAGAAAAAGCATCCTCGTGTAACCGCATAAATGCATTTGGAACCACAGTCATAAGCATGCCAAACCTGCAGGAGGCGATAGTAACTAAATTCTATTCAATCAGAATCATTCTTTGTCATCCCCTCACTTCCGCAAAACATAAAACATGGCGCCAGGCAGTATTTGGGCTTTCAAAAACAAGCAAGCAAAAAGCATTTGAACAATAGCTACGACCAACACAGCTCTGAGAGCATCCATGTTGTTTCTGGTGTAAATACAGGTCGCGTGTGTGACGTCACAGCATAATTTGTCGCAGGCAGTGACATTTGGAAACGTAAAACTCCGGTTATTTGTGTCCATACCCATATTACCAGAGTTTTCTCCAAATCTACACTTTGGCTGGAGGTTGTGAAAATCTTCATTTTTGTGCCATGTATCTGCAGGCTCATCTTGATGATAGGCCAAATTGTGGAAAAATAACTTTGTTTTATGAGATACCCGCCTATGTGTGGACACGGCAGAAGTCTAGGGTTTCTTCATGCATGCACGGCCATCAACATACTGTGATATGTCATTTTGCACTAGTAATGTCAATTGGCTAATTATTTCTCTCCTTTTCAGCGAATCACAGTCTCAAATGAATAAATTAAGCTAGTGAACGAGAAAAACAACAATCCTATGCACAATGTGGATTTAATTTAGTATTTATTGTATTTAATTATCTACTAAAAATAAAACCAATTGGTCTTTCATTATTAAGTGAAATGTCTTATTTTTTCGTGTATTAATTGCACTTTAACCAAGCAAAAAAGTTGTATTATTTAATTAATTGAAGGTATTTTCAGTAGAAAACCCAAGTGCTAAAATATTCAATAGCCACAGGCCTGATGTGAGTAGAAATCAACGTTCACTGGATAATAATAAACACAAACCATATAGGCAGCATGGATGCAGAGAGGTAAGGACAGGAGTGAAGCTTATTATTTCAAGATGGGAAGTGAATGTGATACTTAATGCAAAATGTGATACAAAAAAGTGTTGGATACAAAGAGGGAGACAAAGCAAACATCCGCAGCCCTGCGAGCGGGCTGGTGGGAAGACAGAAGGAAACATCTTGGCCCGCTCACTCACACACACACACACTATCTCAGTGTTTGCCTGTTGGTATGTGTGCAGGGAAGGTGTAATGCTGGAGCACAGCTGCTTCAGAGAAGCATAAACAGCTCAGAATCAAGGGAAGAGAAGATGGGGCATGGGAAGATACCTCATCTTGTGGGGAAGTTTTGGGAAAATAGCAAAGAAAAGGTAGAGGGTTGTCATAGCAAGAACAGGGACTGTGAGGTTTGGAGTAGGTTTAAAGGAAACCAAAGGATCAGGTCCCGGAACACACTACAAAACAAGTACAAATATTTAGAAATATCACTGAAAGGGGTTGTTTCAGCATTGGAACGTTTCCGCACAGTGGCCAGAGAAGCGTCTGACACTTAGAACAGGAGAACATATGTGTTGGTCTTAAATACACAAGTTGGTTGATACCTTAACCTCTGCTATCAAGATCTTGATCTTGCTGGTGTTTCCACTTTAGGTAGGCCAGATGGTGATGGCAGCATACCAACATGACACTGTGTAACGTGGCAATTCATGCAACAAATAACATTTATGTAACACATTAAGACAAGGGTTACAATGTAGCTCATCTAGAAATGCATGTTTTCACTTCTTAGTATGTACGTTTTCATTACAAGCTTAGCCAAGCACTGTATCATAATGGCACCAGTGCCAACTAAAACAGTAGTAAGTGGACAAAGAAACTACCTACTAGTGCCTGATTTGGGTGCTAAATGAATGCAGACAAACGCTTGAAGGTGATATTGTGCCAAGAATGTATTGTAAGTAATACAGTGTCCCGACACAGGCACTCTGAGTCAAACTTTTCAAACTTAACACACCAACAGGAGTGCTGAGTTCCAACGCCACACATCACTCTCCACATCGGCGACTCAACACTTCCTCAGTATTCACCAATCACAATGAACAGTCAAATTCTGAACATCAGCATTTTTTTTGCACATTCTTTGTGTTCTGTTAATAGGTTATGGTAATTATGACAACTTATTGAGGATTAGAATTAATTTTAGGGTATACTTAAAATAGTTTTTTACTATAGCAAAAGTATTTAATTTACTATTCTGTTCAACCTGCATGTTTAAAACAATACTAAAAATAAAAATACATTGTTTTTGGACACCGCGACCCTAATGAGGATAAGCGGCATAGAAAATGAATGAATTAATTAATTAATGTTTTTGGACAAAATGTGTATTTTTCTTTTTGAAGTACCAGTTCATTGCGGCGTCTGCATTGGTCTGTTGTGGTAAAGAGGGAATTGAGCCGAAAGGCAAGGTGGCTGGGCTGTCCCTTAGAGACAGGGTGAGAAGCACTGTCATCCGGTAGAAGCTCGGAGTAGAACCGCTGCTCCTCCGCATTAAAATCAGCCAAAAGAGGAGGCTCGGGCATCTGTTAAGGATGCCTCCCGGACACCTTAAAGGGGAGGTGTTCAGACCGGTAGGAGGCCTTGGGGAAGACCCAGGACACGTTGGAGAGACTATAAGTCTCTAAACTTGCCTGAAAACGCCTCGGGATCCACCGGGGGGATCTGGACAAAGTGGCCCGGGAGAGGGAATTTTGGGCTTCCCTGATTAGGCCCCAGCCCCCACGTCTCGACTTCGGATAAGTGTAAGAAAATGAATGGATGGACAATATGTAAACAATACCCAACCCTAATTGCAAGAAAACTATATTCTGAAAAACTTTATCCTGAAAAGGCGTAATATGTGTTGTCACTGACATAATGATTATTAAAGTGCAGACCAGCCAATGGACTGATACATGATAATGATTGAATTTTGATTGCTAAATGTTTGACAGTACAACCAAACTCTTCTGTTGCATTCAATATTTAGTTATTATCAAACAATACTGCTTATTTATTTATTTATTTATTTATTTTGTTAGCACCGCAAACGTGGCGCCAACAAATTACATTTTACAACAGGTTAAAAAAAAAAAAGAATCAACTGTACGAGTGGGTGTTATTGCTAACTGATTTGATTGCTGACCGAAGTGACATTTATATGCTGTTTAATCATCTTAACTTAACCTGCTAATTAGCTACTTTGCAAGGAAGTTGGCACCAGCAGGATACGAGAAGGTCAAACACAAATGTTGCACTGTCAGAGACGGATGGCATTTTGGCATTTTCCCTCAGAAGGGCCGTGTGTCTGCATCCCCCTGGGAATGACTGGGAATCCACATCTTGGGAGTGCAGCATTCCTGAAGAGGTTGTTAACATTCCTCAAAATGTATTGAATCAGCACAGCACAGCTGGCTCCACTTGCCAAGACATGCAAGATGGATGATTTTTTTGAAGTGCTGCGTGTGCGTGTGCTGCATGTTTGTATAGCATGCTGAGAAGGTGTCGTGCATGTGTGTGAAGAGCAAAACAGAGTCTGAGTGTTTCAGCTTGAATCAAATTAGTAGTAGCTCAGAGTATATAAAAGAAGCTTTCACATCTAAAGTCCATCCAGCTATAGCGCAGGAAATCGCTACATATTGCTCTGATGGTATGCTCCAACATATTTCCTTGTGGTCTCACCTACAAATTTAACAGGCTGCCAGATACAGACGCTGCAAGTAAAGCTAACATTTTTGGTTGACAGAAAAAGGTTGAACCATAAACATACTGGTATAATAAATCAAGCTTGATGTCTTTTGCAATGTGTGATATCTCAGTGCTATCATTATATTTCCTACCACTCAATGTAATCAGGTCTACAGTATTCTGCCTGTGTCATGAATTATATACATATAAATGTATTTAAGAAAGTCAGTGACAGTGCGTATTGGTCAACATTTTCATGTACCGCAAATATTCAAGATAATAGCCAATGGATAACATCCATGGGGGCAGTTTGAAGTCAAATACAATAACAATAACCTTTGACAAGAAGAGAAGAAAGAATAAAAAAACAGTAATCCAACAGATTGAAAATAGGCATAAAACTGTGCACTTGGCAAAATCGTATGTTTGGGGAGACATAAAGTGCTTGAGTGCTACAGCGCAAGGTGCTATCGTATCAAAACCTGTTGGTTTTGTTATATGTTTTGATATAATTTGAGATTATTAGTATGTGTGAATGCACTAGTCAAAGTATTCACCTACACACTGTAATTATAATTATTGTTATAATCATTAATATTTTAGTATGGTGTTATTTTTTGCACACTGATAGTAGAATTTACTGTCCACAAACAGCATTCCAAATATTGTATCGGCATTGAAGTGGGAGCTCTGGTCATTTTGCACATAAAACTGATCAGAATAACGAAATGGTTAATCAGATACATATAGTCAAATCTGAATGTTAGCACAGAATGAACATAATTTTGACAATGGCCAGAACAAACTTGAGAAAGATATTAAAATAGCTCATCCATACCATACCACTTTTTGCCATGCACCTTTAAACTTTTAAGACCAGTGCAATGGTCTTAAAAAAGAATTTACATTTTGCAGTTTTGGTTCTTAAGGAGGTTCTAAGTACAACTTCAAAATGCAAAAAGAATAAATGGGAGTGAAACAGAAAAAACGAGTAAGCAAGCCAAACGTTTAAGACCACTGCCTGTAAAAGCCAAAATCCGGCACAAATGTGGAATGTTCTGGTTAAGGTATTCACACTGTCATGATCTGTTGATGACAAAGGCAAAAAAACCTTTTCTCTTTGAAGACGGTCAGACGGTTGACCTGCACGTTCTGCATAAGCAGAAATGAAACCATAACCATACAAAGAGAGCAGCATCAGTAAATAGGTTGCTGAGAATCATCACTTCAAATAAACAACTGGAACAGAATTTGAGGGCCTTCCCACAACAAAGTTCATTTTGAATGAATTGTGGACAGGTTACAGTGCGTCAGCCAAGTGGGATGTGACAGTATCTACAGTACTTAGCAGAAACAGTTATTGTGATCTGTTGTGCACATGGTGGAAACGCGAGCCAGATTAGTGTTCACCATGCCAAATTGGCAACTAAATGGGACTAGTTTCTCTCATGAAAGAAGTGGACAAAACTGTGGCTTTGGGGATAAGATGCACGCACGGTGCAGAAGTTGTTGAACAGTTCAAACATTGTCTTTGACTGCAGAGCTGGCGCAGTTGCAAAGTGCGAACGAGCTCAGTATCTCAATGGACATGAAGTGGATTGCTTTAACAGCAGCAAGCCAGGCAGGGAAATGAGAGGTGGCCTTTCATCCATGCTAGCTGTTGGCTTTGGCAGTGTGACAGCAGTCCTCAGCCAGCCTTCCTTTCTGTTTGCAAACTGGGACTGAGGGCTTGAAGGGAACCAAGTGGAGGTGCAGGAGATGAAGGAAGTGTAAGTGAGAATATAAAACAGTCTTTGGAGATAATAAATAGTGTCAGTGGGTTCTGTTACATATAAAAGTCTGCGGCCGGATGGTGGGGAAAGCAAAGCCATCGTTGTTTCTCAAGTTTTCTCCATTTCTCCCATTTCAGCACAGAGGCAAAAATGTCTGGAGGTGAAGGCAGATGGGCGAACAGACATGCTGACCGGCAGGTAGTGACTCAGACAGGAAGTTACACCTGCCAACAGATGAAGGCGATGTGGTAGACTAGTTTGAAAACTTGGAGGCAAACAGATGGGAGAGATGATATTTGTGTGGCTGGTGCTGCGCTAAATACTGGTAGTGGTATCCACAGCAACATGGCTTGGCATCCTCTACAAGAGCGGTGATCTCAGAGGCTGCAAGTGGATGTTGGGATTCACACTAGGAAGAGAGGACTATCAAGGCCAGCTATCTTCGCCTTTCACCTAGGCGACATATCAATATTTATTTTCTGTCAATGAAAGCCAAATGTGTGATACAACTGGCTGCTATGTGCCCACATGACTTTGCATCATTCAAAGTTTAGTTTGGATAAAGAGCCAGTTGCATTTCCTAGCCATAAAAGTTGTCAATGCTTAACCAAAGACATAAAGCATAATTTAAAAAATTCTCTAAAACCGGGTTAGTATAACACATTTCATGGTAGGACAGAATTAGTTCACTGAAAAGCACTGACTTTGAGCACCAACAGTGCCTCACCCGTTCGTGTAAAGGGGCTAATGGGAACAGGTCAGGGGTCAATGTCAAGGTTAGAAGCAACAACACTCAATGAAACGACTGGATATCCTAAACCATAGATAAACTTTATTTTGAGGAACTAAAAGTTATAACATTATCATGTGAATTATCTTGTGAGCCGTTGCTGATAAGGTGAAAAATAGCTCTAGTTTCAAAAATGAAAATACCTTATACAAAAGCATGAGGGATGTAAAGTAGTTTGGTCACATGTATTCTGTACTAGAAATGTAGCAAAGATATTGTATGTTCTGACATAATACTGAACATTCTCAACATATTTTTTGTGTGAATTAGTGATTGTCATCCTGAATGCATGGATGTCTGCTAGTAAAGGGATGTGCCACTGAATTTCACTTCATGTCCATATTTGAACTTCAGGAAGTTTGCGATAATGTTGTCTCATCGCTTTCGGTTTTGAATTTGCTAATAGTGTGTTGATCTACATCTACGTGTTAGTGTCACATGTTTGTAACTGTGTCTGCACAGCTTGGCACTCAAGATTGAATGTTTTGACATTTTAAAGCAACTTTAAAATGTGACCAGACCCCCCTGACTTATAGCCGGGGGGGGGGGGGGGGGGTGGCAAAGTGCATAGTAGAAATGAATAGAACTTGTGTATCCATAAGGAAAACAATTGGATTATGGTCAATGTAATGCTATTATAAAATTAGTGCTAAGGGAAAAGACTGGATTTTGGGCTTATGGGCATGTGATTTTACCTTGTATCCAGCATGGGTCCTGTTCTTTGTAAGCGGTGTGGTGGAGCAAAGTTCAATAGCCTCTGGCTCATGGAAGATCACCGTGGGCAACGGCTCCTTCCTTAGCGTCAGCACATTCAACTTGGTCTTCAGCATGCTCTGAAAGTGCTGAAAGAGAAAGACAATACAGATGAGGCTTTCATCAAATTTTTAGTCAGTATCCGAAAACTGCATCGGTCCAACAGAAGGCATAAAAATGTAACTTCTATGACAGAACAAAATACATATTTTTGTTCATATTTTGGGTGTTTTTTGTCAAACTGTTTGGAATTAATTAATAACAACAAAAACAAAAAATTGTACTGGGGAATTAAGAATGTTAGAAGGATTACCAATGAAACAACACCACATTTTAACAACTCCAACTTTGAGATCTTTGATCTTTGATTGATATTTGACTGTTTATGTTCGAGGCACACAAAATATACAGAACAGAATCTAGTCAAAATACACGTGTAGACAGACAACAATTTGGCTCAAAAAGGAGTGGGAAGAAGACAAGCATATTTCCACCCACCCCCTATTCATAACAGGTCCGATAGTACTCCTTCTTTAGCTTGACGGCATCCCTCACTACTGGTGTCCACCAACGGGGTCTGGGATTACCACCACGGCAGGCACCGACAACCTTACGGCCACAGCTCCGATCAATCACCTCGACAATGGAGGCACGAAACATGGCCCACTCAGACTAAATGTCCGCTGCCTCCCTCGGAACATGGTCAACGCTTTCCTCTCCTAAATGTGGGAGTTGAAACTCCTTCTGACATGGGACTCTGCCAGACATTCCCAGCTGACCCTTATAATGTGTTTGGGTCTCCCGTGCCATTAGAACCAACTCACCACGATGTGGTGATAAAAAATCATTATATATCCACATATTAATCATGTAGTATAACTAATTCTTGGATTTACTGTACACTATAAATATATTTTTATACATCCAAGATAATTTTGATAGATAAATATAATAGTTATTAGTGTTGATGGTAATAATTAGTTTGGACAGAATGTGTCATGCATTTAACAGAGAGAGGCCAAGAGCTCTGTGGACCTGTTGCCAGAGAGGGCTGCGCTCTAGCAACACCACCACTCTTGGCCAAGTGTCTTATGCTGTGCATAAAAAGAAACAAGATTTTTTTGGGGGGGGGGCCGCTGCGAGAATATGAATGATCTCCTGCAGCTGAGCCTCCACTTGTCTGCCCAAATCTGGTAATTTTATTCTATGTGGTCTATGCTGTGCAATAAAAAAAGACATATTGGAGGTCTACTGCAAGAAGGTGGTTGACCTCCCGTAGTAAAACCTCCACTTGCCTGTCCTATTCTGTTGATTTTATTGTATGAGAAAACAAAAGACAAAACATAGTTATGTCAGCATGCATATATTTCCATGTATTAAATTATTATCGTCATCACTTTTACCTACATTTAGAATCAGTCTAGTGTATGATCCTGAAATCAGGATTTAGGTTGCTATATATGAATGTAATAATGATTACAATAATGGTAATGACCATAATCAAGCAAGTAAATGATGTATAAGCAACATATGTACTATACTGTACATGCGTGATCTGAGGTCTATCAGTAATTTCAGTGGTATGATATTCTTTTTCTATTTTTAATTAATATAATACACTATAAAAAAAATTACAATTAATACATCATATTACATTGATTGTATGAATTATTGTGAGCCAATGTTAAATAAATGGTCATACAGTTAGTCTTCCTACATATGCTGGAATCTTGTTTTGGTATTTCAGTGAATACAAATACCTGATTTCCATGTTGATCCGTGGAGGACAGCTATTGAAGTATGTCAAAATAATACTGAAAATTAAGGCCACATGCACACACACATTGCATGGCAAAAATAGGTTTTTGCTCTTAGAAAACAGGCTTCTAGAAATCGGGGTGAAAATTTTCCAAACTTTATATTCAGTGCTTATTTGTTGACGACAAACAGACATGAAATAACACCTTGTTACTCACCTACTACAATTGTATTCCCCAATATTTTGGGGGACTATAATAAGAGTAAATAGGTAATTTAAAACATAAATAACACTTTTTAGTTTTAGTATGGATTTTTATTTGGCATTGTGCCTGTTTTGATATAATTCAAGTCTGATCCTAGTGTCTCAATGAACAGTTTTATTTCATAGGTCACTAAAAGCAAATTATTTATTATTGTTTCTGCATTTCTCTCTGAGGACTTAGAGTCGACAAAACTTTGGCAGGTTGTCAGGAAAAAGTCGGTGAAAATTATTTAATGAAGAAAGCTGTCCTCTCTGGGACAAAGATAGCGGGCCAAGAAACTGCTCCAAGTGTTCTATTCAAACAGGAAAACTGTCTTTAGTGACAAATGGGCACATTGCTTGGAGATGTGCTTTGTAAATAAACCATAATTTAAGTGTTAACAACCACATAAAACGCAAATAGCTCACCTCTCCTTTCTTTTTGTAACTTTAATAATGCTGCAAGTTGGATACACTCGTGCTATCATAACCCTGGACTCTGAATTTATACTGTTTACACTGGAAAGATTTATAAAACAAAAATATTTGCAAAAACAGTGCAGACACATTGGTGGCAATCCACCCTCCAATGCAGTCCACCACCACAGCTTCAAAAAATCCTAAGGGAAACCTTGTAGGCACAGTTCAGCTGAACATGTAGAAACAGTGGCATGCGCGCTGCCCTACTTCACTGCACCATATCAATTGTTTCTTATCTCATTAGGTGCTTTGAGAATGATGGTTAAGGAAGTTAAAACACCACACAATATGCAAGAGATGCACACTGGTTTAAGATCTGGTGACTAGATGTTGCAACAGTTGTAACTAAGTAAAGGTGACATTTGCCGAGAAAACCATTCTGGAACGTATCAACACACCATCGCTGGCAACAATAAGTGCCATTTTTTGGCTGGGAATTAATGCCAAAATCAATAAATGTCTGAATATGTTTAACAGCTCTTGTACATGGTATATGCTCATCCGTCAACAATACAATTACAAAACTACAGTACTTCCAATACCCTTTTTTAGACATATGTAAACTTCTGTTCTATATTCTGCATAGAATGCTATGTTTTGTATGGTCGGAAAATACCACATTTACCACCTAATGTTAACAAGATAGGTTTAATGATGATCCTCAACAACGAGTCAAGTACCATTGCTGGGGCCACAGCAAAAGGGGGGTTTGCGTGTCAGAATGGAAGGATCCTAGGAATGAAAAAGCAGTGCAAAGAGCAGATGGAGAAAAATGAGAAAGAGAAATAAAAAAGTTTGATAGAGTTGTGAAAGTAAAGCCACATGTGTGTAAACGCTTGCTGACCTCCGCGTCAGCACTTTACAGCTTCCTGACAGCGGCTCACATTCTTGCGGCCGGCGCGGGCACAGAATGAACGAAGGGGAGGCTGGCCACCCCCCACCAGGAGCAAAAGGCCTGAGTGGAGGGCCACTCTGGATTTTATTCACAATATTTTTACACTATTTCTCAAATACATTTCAATTGCAAATAAAAGTCTTTGCATCAACTGCATGGCAGTTGGTGATTCTATTTTGAGTTTGACTTAGATTCATTGACGTACTCCATCATCAAGTCTGCGTTTGACTGGGTATGAGACAAGGGTCTTGTCTACAGTATACAATACACAATGGCTGGCGTCACGTGGAAACCTCAGGAACCTCAGCCAGGATTAAAATTACACAAAGGCTCTGTTTTGAGATTTGCATTTCACCAACTACTTTGTGCAATCCGAATTATTTTAAGGTGTTTAATCCACACTGATCGAAGTATCTTTGTATAATAATCATGTGATTTCCACATACCCACAGACATAAACAATTCAACCTTAACTAGTGTTAATGCAATTTTGTAGAAAAACCTAAAAATGTACTGGCAGGATCGTAAAATGATTTCACAATACTGCAAGTGGTGTCTGGTGGTTGCCCTAAACTCTATGATTTCTGTCTGGTTCTCCATCCTAACTCTCCAACGTGACTGTTATGAGCATTGAAGTGCTGCACTAATTATGCAGCACTTCAACGTGCATATGCATTGTCATTTCATTTTCAAAAGGGCAATTATCAGTTATTCACCCAATACTTAATCATGCAGACAAACTAATAATAATATACAAAATGCAAAACCCCTAAGAAGTGAACTTCATCCATTCCAAATTAGCTTAGTTTTCAAATCCACACAATTAATATGAAATTGTGCTATAAAATCCAAGAGAACTGAAGCCACGTAAACACGTCTCCATTTATTTTCCATTGACGATTAAAAACTAACACTCTGATTTCTTTTGATGATTGTGTTTTATTAATTAACTTTATTCATCTAAAAGTTTCTTACGTTCAGCAATCAAACCTTTTTGAGATAATGAATTACCATATCACATGGACAATCTACATCATTTGCAATAAGTCGTTTACATGCGTGAGCAAACAGGGTTATTCCTGCATACATAATAATTAGGTCAATCAAGATATCCCCATAAAACAGCCACGCAAGGACAACATTTTGGCGCAGGGAGAACGTCATGACGCAATGCGCGTCATTTCCACTTCTTCTTCCTGTATCCCAAAACAACAACAGCAGCACGGCCGTAGCAATTGACACTATTCCGTCTCACTTTCTTCATTAATAGGCGAGAACGTGACGAAATAGGAAATGGAGCGACACATCCCATTTCATAGTCGCTCACCAGAGATCGAAGGAGAAAGAGAGCAAAAGGGAAAAGTTAGAGGAGAGAGAAGGGAGAGTAGATGGATTTAAGCGACTGATTTGTTACTTGGCATTGTAGTAGGCTTTTTTAAGGGTCTTCCAATGTTTATCTGCTCTGGAGTGTTTATAAAATTAACTTCTACCGTCTATAAAGACATACTGTTCCCATCTTTCACCACACTAACAAGGTTCCTTGTTTCCTCCTCGCTCCAAAAGTGTGGGCTTTTGCGTGTCGCCGTGTGTACAAGTAGTGTGCAGAACACAAATGAATGCTCCTTTTGATAGGGTTATCCCGATAGGCGCATATATGACTCAATATTCAGGTTAGAAAAGGAGTAACCAAAGGGTGATATTCAGATTTTTAAAAACCGGACTCTTAGCATATTCAGGTTTTTCAAAAGTGTCATAGGTGATAACATGGCCATGCGCTACCAGATTGTTGCTAATATTCCGGTGACTATAGGGTTATTGACTGCATGTAAAAATAGCCACTGAGGTTCACTGCCTGCCTCGATGTGATTAATGAGCATTCTGTGAAAAAAAATGAAGAGTAAAAGAGGAATATAGGCTTTAAAAACATCCCACAATGTCACCTTTCACACAATTCAGGTATTCACATTTTATTAATAACAATGCATGAATTAGATCTGCCAATAAATGTTAGCACAAAAAATTTGGCATAGGACATTTGTTTGTTTTTAACATATTTTAAAAAGGTTTAAAAAAATGTATACATACTATGCCTTTTGCTGTATTTGTACAATTTTTGTGGCTTTTTTTTGGTTACATTATTTTCCTATAACGCGCCACTGGCCAATAACAAGCTGTAATGGCCTCTGGACTGCACGTTGGACATCCCTGTTTTTATAGATCTTTGTCAGGATTTACGGAACGTGGCGTCCACTCTGTGAGCAGTCACAACTGTCACAAGGGCAGCGGTATTACAGCTGGAAATATTCGATGCATTACCACAGTCATTTTTACTGCATGTTGATCCAAAATCAGAGAAGGCGTTCACGGAGACGAGCTGTCCGTCCTCTGAACGAGTTGTATACAGATAAGAAAGAATGAACAAGCCGACCAGTCACAGCTTTAACAATCTGCATTGCTGCAGCTCAATGATTTTTTGGGAGGGAAGTGCGGACCTGGAAAGCAGTGAAACAGCAAAATGTACAATACAAAATGTACAATATAGTCAAAATCTGTGTTACGTACTAAAAATGCATGTCTGCAAAGTTGTCAACTAATTTTCAGCTATTGCCTCACAAACGACTTGACTCATTAGTGAAATTATTGGGTCTTCAAGACAAGTATTGTGTGAAAAAGTATCCAACACAAAAAAGACAGACATTGTGCTCCTAAAAATGCATGCAAGTAAACGCTGATGACATCCGCCTAGGAAGGAGATAGATATTTAGGCTTTGGAGACTTTCCTGTTCTGTCTCCTGCAGTGATGATCTTACCGGGTGACAGATGGTATGTTTAACTTCTGTTCCCCTCCGGGAGCGGAACAGGAAAAAGGTCCCTGGGTTTATCTCATGATACAAATGAACATAAAGTTCAACTGTTCATTCAAAAGACGTGATATGTGATAGAGCCTTTGTGACTCGTTGTGGGGCCTGGGAAGTGACATGTGTCATGTCAGCTAGCTACATAACTAGAGTTGACTGTTAGATGAGTGCTAATAGCAGGTTAGTATAAAGAGTGTCCGACAGCAGCTCCTGTGTGAACGTTCAGTGCATGTGTTCTCTGCTTGAAGTTGACTGAAGTGCATCGTGAGTCTACAGCAGTAGTAGAGTAGTATTCTACACTTGTCTCTAGTTTAATGTAAGATAGCGTTTTGCAATGCCCGCTGATGATGTGCAGTTTCTGAGTGAAAAAAGATAAGAGACGTTTGTTCTTGACCCAGCAAAAATACCTTACAATAATAACACAATTGGAATTGCATCAGTGACTATATCTTCCAGGCATTACAGTTTTTTAAACATTTTAAACATCCCATTAATAAAGTTAGTCAAAACTGTCCAATGATGTACAGCTGCAGTAAATGTAAGGATTTTTAATTTACATTACTCACTAACCCAAATAGACACACAAATAGCACACACTCGACTCTGGTAAAATAAGTGCAAAAGGGAAAAAACACAATTCTAAAAAAATTGTACAGTACATAAAATTTGAATTACAGGTTTTAAGATGCATTCACTCAATCTCACAAACGAGGGTCAACATCAAGAAGTGTGGAAGTAGTTGGGACAGGTGAAATTAATGAGTTTAATTAAGAAAACGGCATGAAATTGTTCCATCGAAAACAAAAATCATGTGAAAATCTTGAATCATCTGAGGTAACTGTCTAACTACTTATAGCATTTTACGAAAGTTAGAAGTTATAATTCATCAGGTCCACTTCATAGATTAGAGGAAACAATGTCTGAAAACTGAGAGCAGACTGTGGGTGATCCACCGTGTCCCGAGTCCATACACTGGCATCATGGAAGGCTCATTATGTAGTCAGGGGAAAGTGAAGGGTACAACAAAAGTACTCTACTCTAAGGCAGAGGGTAGCAAAACACAAATTAAAATATCATCTTATTGTTAGGCCACTACAGCAACTCCAATAAACTACAGTGTATACCTTCAATCTTGTACTATAGTATATAATCACAATATTCAGTGTACAAAGACGTCTTTAATGGAATTTACAGATCACTCACAATAAATCTGAATATCATAAAAAAGTTGATGTATTTCAGTAATTCTATTCAAATTTAATATAACTCTATTCAACCTATTACATAGATGCATAGCACAGACTTTTATTTTTGATGTATAACTGCCAACTAATGAAAACCCCAATTTTGGTATCTTAGAAAATTAGAATATTGTGAAAAGGATGAACATTGAAGACACCTGGTGTCCCATTCTAATCAGCTAATTAACTCAAAACAACTGCAAGGGCCTTTAAATGGTCTCTCAGTTTAGTCCTGTAGTCTACAATACAGCCCACTGACTGCTTATTTGACCGCTGCCCAAAGAGTGATCATTGACACCTTGCACAAGGACTACTGGACTACTGCCAACGTGGATGCTCTTTGTAGGAAAGGACAAAATTGTCTGTACTTCCTCAGAAGACTGGCGTCCTTCAACGTATGCAAGAAGTTGCTACAGATCTTCCACCAAACTGTCGTAGCTCATGCCCTCTTGTATGCAGTAATTTGCTGGGGGACAACCAGCATTGTCCAATGCACAGCATCATCTCCCAACAGAAGAGCCGTTTCAGTGGCAGATTACTATCACTGTCCTGCTCCACTGAAAGACTGAGAAGATCATTCCTCCCCATGACATGCATTTTTTCAAGATAACAGAGTGGGGGTGGGGGCAATAAAAGCTCATACAGGACTGGACTTTTTTTTTAACCTAACTATGTATTATTGCACTACACATTTGTAGTGTTGCTTTGTATTTATTTATTCTTATTCTATGTTCTTATTTTCTTATTTCTCCTGCCTTGCCTGGGTTGTTTTATGTGATATTGTTGCAATTAAGTGTTTATTATATAGTTATTATTTGTATTTTTTGTTATGTTTATTAATTATTATAGTGTTTATTATAACCTTTTTTGAAAAGATGCTGGTAAACATTAATTTTAATTAGTATTAATAGTCAAAGTATCTTTATATCTCTCTGTCTAACGATAGCTATCAAACTTCCAATTATTATGCCGATATGCGGAATTATGCCGTCCATCAATAAGTTTGATAACTTTAAAAAATAGCTCTGATAACCAATTTTTCAAAAAAAGCTCCAATGAGGTGAAAACAGGTGGGTTAGTGAGAGCAAATCCAGCACTCCTGTTATGTGACGCACTGCAAACTTCCTGTGAGCTCACTTTTAAACAAATATGCTGTTAATCATGTGGGACTTCTCACTATTTCAATGAAAGACATTTTGCAAAATGCTGCAATGAGGAAAGAAAACATCAAGCTTCAACACATCACACACAATCAGCTACCTAAAACGCCAGCATTGCACTCTGAAAAGTGCAAAAAAGTTTGCCAGAGATGACTTGAGGACTAAGGTGATCTGTGTTTTCATGGAAATGATGGCACACGGTGACCAGCAATTTATCGTGGTTGAAGATACTGGCTTTTGTCGAGTAGTAAACTCCTTGGCGTCATGGTGTGTAATTCTGAGCCACTGCTATTTATTTTTAGTGTTTTATTGATAGCAGTGATGTAACGATGTTTGGGAAGGACAAATCTACAGTTACTTTGTCAAATCCAACTTTGTTTGAGCCGCTTTTACCTCTAGGTGTGCACAAGCTACACTTACATTTAAATTATATATATTTTTTAAATAGAGTTATTGGTTATTTGAATCAGTCTTAATAATCAGGAAGTTATCAGTATCAGCTTGAAAAAATATATACTATGCATTCCTAATTATTTTTCTGGATAACTAATTTTGCATGTTTTCCATGACTGGAAAAATGGTCAATCATTTTTCAGGTTTTCCAGGACCAAGGGAACTAGTGGCGGCTGCTGGACAATCTAGGAGGGGAAGCTCATTTTTTTCCAGCCTACATCATAAATGTCATCATTTATTTATATGTAAATTTTACTCTCGAGTCCTTTCCAAGAAGAAAGGAACAAATGATTAGTGGGCTACAGATTTATCTAATTGAGTTTTCTTTTCCATGCAAATATGACAATATGCCACACTGTATTGAAGAGATAAAAAAATCAGACTTTTTATTGAAGGTCCTGCTTTCTGTCTGAATCATGTGGGGACAATTAGAGATTGCTTACGGAGATTGACACATGCTTTGCCAAATATTCAATATTAACATAAGCATTTGTCGTGTAAGTATGTGGGCAATTTTAGAAATCTTTCGAAGCCTGTTCAACAGAACAACATCCACAGAGTGACAGATAAATAGCACGACCGATAACTGTTTTGGAATTGGGTTTGCACGCGCACACAGTGCCTGTTGTGCTTTTTATCATGTTGCTTTTTCTAACCTAACAGTGTGTTACTTTGTGTAGCATTTCCTACTAATGTTGGTATGGATGGTGTGGTCTGTGGATAGTAATATCCATCCATCCATCCGTCTATCCATTTTCTTCCGCTTATCCGAGGTCTGGCCGCGGGGGCAACAGCCTAAGCAGGAAAGCCCAGACATCCCTTTCCCTGGCCACTTCCTCCAGCTCCTCCCGGTGGATCACGAGGCGTTTCCAGGCCAGTTGAGAGACATAGTCTCTCCAACGAGTCCTGGGTATTCCCTGAGGCCTCAGACCGGCCGGACATGGCCTGAAACTCCCGAGGGAGGCATCCGGGAGGCATCCTAACTAGATGCATCTGGCTCCTCTCAATGTGGAAGAGGAGCAGTTCTACTCCGAGTCTCTCCCAGGTGACAGTGCTTCTGACCCTGATAGAGCCCAGCCATAAGTTTTCTCATTGCTCATGAGCAATGAGAAAACTCATTTTGACCGCTTGTACCCCCGATCTTGCCCTTTCGGTCACTACCCAATAATAATAATTGAAATACATTCCTGGGTCTGATGTTGGTCAGTCCAAATCTAGACAAGTCAGTCCTTGTGGCATATAAACAACTACAGTATCTTGAATCCAGAGTCAACCCAGACTACAAAAGACTTGTTTACCACTGTGCAAATCTGAACTGCCTGTAAAAAAAACATTCACAGGAATTTTGAAGCAATCCATGGATTCCTTTTCCTAACAAGGCCACGGCCTTCCCAAAGTAGCCTCAGACAGACATCCAAACAATTCAAATCCACAGATGACAATAGAAACTAATGGGTATTTCTGCCCAGTCTGGTCCACTTGTTATCTTGAGAAAAAGGCCTGTTTGTCAATTGTCACACACGTTTCAGTGTAGAAAAGTGGAAACCACGGCTAAAGAAAGAGCTGCTGACACGCGAAAAGACAAGTTTGGTCACCACAGGGCATTTCAAAACAGCACGTTGTGTCTGTGTGTTTGCATGTGTGTGCACTTGGGCTGTGAAAAAATACAAAGAACGGTGGGAAAACTAAAAGCTCCATAAACAATTCAGCGTGCCAGGATTGGTTCCCAAACACCTCAATAGGCTGCCTTTGTCTTAGGAGTCTTTTAAAATGGGATTCAAATGACATTGTTCCTATGTAAATACTCAAAGATGATCAATCCCTAAAAGGCAGAGCCCAGGGCTGGTGTTACGAGTGTTACGACTCAAGTTAATGACCTGGATAACACTTATCTAGCAAAGCGTAATCTGTAAAGACACTCAAAACTCCAATTCCCAAACTAGCTACTGAATATGTGCACATGCACATGATACGGGCATCAACAAAATATATTTTAAAAAGCAGCCTTTACATTTGTTGTCCTTAAAAAAGCAGGCTCTTTGAAACTCATGACAAAAGTTCTACTTAATCACACTTTTTTTCCTACCCACCAAAACATGAGACTCAGCACATCAGGCATTGCTATGGCAACAGCGGAGCATAGACAGTAAGAATGTGGAAGTATGCCAATGAATGAAAACAGCAACAAAAGACAATAAATAAAAGCTGATGTGAAGAAATACCAATAATGATGGATTAATTACATATTTGTTAGTTAAGAATGAATCCGCTGTGTGAAATTAATTGTCAATTTATGGCATCGTGAAGCAATTGAGAGTGTACTATTTGGCTGCCACCATGAGTTGAGTCAGTCTTCACTTGTATGTGGCCTGAAAAAGCACATGACGTTTCATCCATGTAGACATCTATTATCCCACAATGCAATGCAATTATTAGGGCCTTATGATTTCCGTGTATACGGAATCGTGGACGGAACTGCGTAATTGGCCGATAAAAATAAAATTTACTGTTAAACACGGAATCTCGCAAAAATTGGCATCATGTGAATGAAATGTTATCGTGAGGACAAGGACCGTTTGTGTGTGAAATTATTTACCCGGCGGACGGCTCAATTGTGTCGGAATCTCATTACAAACAATAAAAATTACAAACAATAAAAGGCCCGCTCCAATGTAGAAATAACGATAAACACCGGCGGAAGTTGGCAGCACCTCATTTTAGCTTCTTTTCCGCTAGCTTCCGCCTTTTCACATTCCGTGACAAAGCTAGAATGCTGGTGGACTTGTGTGTGCGACTCGGGTTGGATGAGTATCTTTGTCGTGTTTTACCGCCCTAACGTAAGGAGCGTTTTACAATGCCCATGACGACGTGCAGGTTCTGAGTGAAAAAAGATAAGAAACACGTTTGTTTTTGCAACTAGCTCATTGGCTGTAAAAAGACTTTCTCACACACACAGAACATCCGTCCGGCCTTCAAAATAAGAGCGCCGCTTGATACAGGTCTAACTGTAAACAAACTAAGCGTGTCATAAAAATATCTTACATGTGCAGTTGGAATTGCATGGGTGACTACATCTTAATCAGAAGCACGGCCATTACAAGATTTTGTAGCAATGTGTGCAGAGGCTGACATCTTTTTAGAAAAGTTAGCCATTTCTAAGTCACTGGGCTAAATTGTCCATGCCCTGCATCAGTAAAAGAATGTTTTTTTGCACCTTTTATTTACTAACCCAAAAAATTACACACACTATGCTGGTAGAAATGGGGCTGCACGGTGGTCAAGTGGGTAGCACATTGGCCTTACAGTCAGGAGGTTCAGGGTTCGAAATCTGTTGGGCATCTCTGTGTGGAGTTTGCATGTTCTCCCCGTGCGTGCGTGGGTTTTCTCCGGGTACTCCGGTTTCCTCCCACATTCCAAAAACATGCATGTTAGGTTAATTGGCTAAATTGTCCATTTTTATGATTGTGAGTGTGAATGTTTGTTTGTCTATATGTGCCCTGCGATTGACTGGCGACCAGACCAGTCCAGGGTGTACCCCGTCTCTCGCCCAAAGCCAGCTGGGATAGGCTCCAGCATATCCGCGACCCTAATGAGGATAAGCGGTATAGAAAATGAATGAATGCTGGTAAAAATAAGTGTAAAATGTAAAAAACAATTTGTACAAAATTAAAACAGAATTTGGGAATAAATAAAACACATTTCATAGGGCCCTAAATGATCTGAGTAAGAGACTGGCATTGACACAGAAGTGTTGTATTCTCCTCCAAAACATACCAATTCATCAAAACAAATTACACCGAAATTAGAAATTCATTGGTTATTTCCCCAAATAATCGAAGTATACAAAAAGTATATAAAAAGCCCAGGCTGTTACTTGGAATGCTGATGGTTCCTCACATTTTATTAAGTAACGTGTTTATTTCTTATCACTGCACTTTTATCATCGAAAGGCAACTCCTTAATGAAAGAGTACTCACTTTCCTCAACAACACTGCAGCGGGTATGGCTTACAACCCTACAACCCATCCATCTTTACTTCATTATCCGCATGAAAAGGGCAATTTTCTTTTCCTTTTTTAAGAAAAACAGAAACGCAACAATGAGTATTAGTAAAGTTGCACAACTTTATCCACTGGATGATGGCGCCAGAATGCCGTTGCTAAGCGACGCGAGTCTCCTTGTGTTGCGTAACCACGTTGAAGGGAAGACTGGAGATGTGACCGACGGTAAACTGGAATGCCGTACAAACAGACCGGAACTCGCGATAATTCGTCATTCTATCTTGTCGACGTCCGGGCAAAGGAGAGGACTGTGCAAGTCGACTTGGCAGCCAGTCCGGAGGCCCACATCTGGAGAGCATTAAGTATGCAGGAGACTCGAAGAAAGGCCCTGCGTATCAAAGTACGTGTCATCTACCAGCTTTTCGAAACAAATACAAACAGCAGGCGATACTCGTACGTCACCTGGCTGGCTTCCTACCATGAATGGAAGAAACGCGTCGTTACTGGTCGCCGTGGAAGGCCCGCGTTTGCACCGCTAATGTGAATTTGAAGCAGCCCCGTGGACTGACGTGACAATTCGGAGCACCGGCGTCGTGTTTTTAATTCACGTGAGAAATGAGTCAGTGTGACTTGTCGCAGAGGTGCCACGGAAAATGACGTACTGTGTCGGTGCACGTAAACGTAACACCACATACAAAGACGAGCAACCAGCGATGGGGGGCGAACGTACATTGAAAAGAGGCAATGTGATCATTGGGACTGATGTTAAATATGTAGAAGCCGCTTTGGGACGTGTACCGCGAGGTAGAGGGCAGCACACAAGTGTACCACACACGTCAGCAACGTAAACATAGCACTAGCCTTAATTTGCTGCCGACATTCAACGTCTCGCAAGGCGTCCCGTCCTACCTGCAGTCGTTCCGACGCGGGTTGCCACATATTATCAGTGTGAAAGATTCTCCGTCTTGACGGCAGCTTGTAGTCTTTTCGTAGTCCTTTTCACATCTGTCCGCCTCTCTGCCCTCCTTCAGCCAGCAGTCGGCGACCAAAGATTGCTCCGCCTGGCTGCAGTTACCTCCTCTCCCAGCAGGGGGCTGTCGCCCCGCGTGGACTGTACATTGCGCGCCTTGTGCTGCTTTCAGTGACTTCCGGAAATCCCGCTCTACTCGTGAACGTCAGTTTGGCGATTTTGTGAAATCGGTATTCACAGGCCACGATTTTTTCAATATATATAATTAAACTTACAAATGTACCATTTAAAAAAAATTAAACTAATAAAATAAGCAAACATTTGAAGAAAAAAATACCAGTAATGTTATTAGATTAGAGTCAAAATATTAGCAGAAAAGTACCATTTTTCAGGGAAAAACGCTGTTTTTTATTAAGTCAATATAATGAAGGAAAAAAACTTAATATTATGAGAAACAAACAATACAATGATTTAAAGATGCAACCTAGTGAAAATAAACTATTCCATAACAAAATGAGTAAAAATGTATAAGACTTGAAAACACAAAATATTGTATCATTATATCCGGTTGTCAGGACAGAAACACTGCATGGATTGTTTTTTTTGTTTTTTTATGGCAACTCACAACTAAATCCATATCTGTGTAACTGTGTAAAAGTAAGTTAAACAACAAACGTTTTGGGAAAAATTAACTTAATTGTTATACTTTCTTTAGTTAGTGAGTGTAGCATCGGGCATTTTCACAATAAGGTGCACATACTTTTCATAATTATTGAATGTAACATTGGACATTTTCACCATAAGGTGCACATACTTAGACACACAGAGGAGGTCAGTGGTCATGTATAGGGCCTCTGACCATCAGCAAAGGTCAAAGCCATTAATAACAAACTGCAGCGAGTGTGAGCAGCCACAGACAAGTTTGTAAGTATTGTGTGTGACATGCGTCTGCAGTCCCTGTCTGTGTTGAGGGATGTTTACACAGGGAACATCTGGATAAAGCCTGAGGTCACCGAGGCTGCTCACATTACCAACACTCCATAAAAGGTCTTTCCCACACAGCCAACTTCAGCTCAGTCGTCTGTGTATGACCTTGGGATAAAAAGCAAAAAAACAGACACTAAGTGTGTTTGCCATTTAACATTCAAAGTGGTAGTTTTTTTTATTCAGGTTGACTAGCATTTAATTATAGTGTGAGAGGCGAAACAAGACACCAGGTTCGACTGATATGTTTCACTTTAATCTTTACATGATTTAACATAGATGATAAGTATCCAGTCGTTATTCTCCATCTACAGTCAGTCCAGTACAGGAACTATTCTGTAATGATACTCAAAGTGAGTTAGAGTTATATAACAGAAACAAGTACCAGTACACTGAATAAAACTATGTGTATTACAATCATACCAAACTTCTACCCTAAAGTTCACAAAAGTACATAATGTGGCATGATAGGCTCATAGTACTCTTGCAAAAGCACATTCTTCACGATTCATACACCTATGGGATTTAGCATGTAAAGAACAAAGACAATAGGTATTTACTCAAAGGAAAGAATAAGTCTCCTTCAGATTCTGTGTGACGAATATTCTTAAACATTTATTCTACTTACCACAACAGAATATTTGGCACAATCTGGACAGAGCAATACATCTGCAGGAAAATGTAACAAACAATAAAAGGATCTCCAAACATTACAGAGAGAACATCAAATCTAACCATGCATGAAGTAAGGCAACCTACTGCAGGATTTAGTTGAAATAGAAAAATATACAGCGTACGCAGTGGCACCTATTTCTACAACTGTGACAACTCGTTGTCAGCTCTGTCAGATTAGTAAGCGTTTACAAATCGGGGCTTCTGAGTTGCAGGCCCTGACCGAAGACAGACAGTTGGGTGCAGACTAATAATCGTCACTATCGTGCAGCATCAGTAACTTCAATGCTTCTCTTATGCTACAATAAAGCCTTATAGGTGAACATTAACAGGAAAATAGATGTATCAAATTCCATATTTGTTTCTTTACACTACAGAGTACATATTGGATTTGGTGGTGTTTTTTTTTTCCATGTTCTCTAATTTTAACATTCAGACTGACTTCCTATATAAGCTTGTGTGTATGTGCATCATGTTGGTTTACAAATCCTTCGTTTTAATCAGCGTAACCAAAGGTTTGTCATCCGGACTGTAGTCTTCATAGTCGATGGGAGTGGCATCATACATGGCAGGCCGAGACTTCTTGCCAAATCTGAAAGTGAAAAATAAAATCAATATTGCATCATCATAATTTTGATTTTACAGTGAAGTCCATCCACGTTTCCTTGACTGTCCATGTTTTTACTTCAGCATATGTCAAAAGACCTGTGTATATATCTGTTAGTCACAACTTCTAGAAAAGAAGTTAATTTTCCTTATCATTTCAGCAATCATTTATTTTTAAAACTAAAAGGAGCGATGCTCAAACTGCTGTGTAGCGAGGGACGACTGTTTTGCAATAAGTTCCTCTCCAGTTTAAGGATGAAGTCAGTTTCCGCCTCTGCCATCACCAGTACACTAAGGTGGTGGCATCACAAAACACAAAAATAAATGGTAGCTGTTTCATGGTTGACTATAGACTATTAGTCAAAAAACTAAACGACAAGTCATACATAGTATTCTGGTCACTTGGCATCTGTAATGTTACACTGAAGACACATTACCTTACGTTACATTATCTTAACACTGCATTGGAGTCAGCGATGGCATGGCCAACACTATAGAGTGAAAACACGTTCACCTCCCATTCCATGTGAAAGTGGTATGTTTTTAACTTCTTACTTTGGATTTCCCCACTCCGTTTGAAACACTTTCTTAACTTTAGAATAAATTGGAGGCTGACCAACTAGCTAGGTAGCATGCTAATGCCTAAAGCAGCATCCGTCTCTTGCTTCCCTGCAGTGATCCCTTTGCCTGCGCAAAAGTATTGCGCAATGTGGTGTAAACAAATAATAGGAATGTAAAGGTGACTATTGTAATGTTACTTCATGTCTACAGGGCTCTAATAATGGTTAAAAATGTATTTTGAAAGTCCAAAACAGATTTTCTATGCTCTTAAGTACCCAAATATTCCATTTATGAATACTGAATTCTTCTTCACGGAAATTCACTTATTGCCAATTCAATTTTAAAATGTTAGCAGTGTGAATGCAAATGTGTTCTCCGCTTGTCAATAAACTCTCTTAAATGTCTTACTTATGTCTAAAATGTCTTATTTTCTATTATTATGTCTACTTTATTGGGTGATACAAGTGGAAAAGTGACGCTGGGTGTTATTTCATGCCTAGAGGGCTCTAATAATGCTAAAAAAATGTGAAAATGCAAAGAAAATTCTAAAAAGGAAAAAACGAAAAAAAAACTAAAGTAGATTGTTCTATGGTTTAACTACAAACATTTCATTTGTAAATAAGGAATCCTATGGTCGGGTCTGGAAGCAATTACTGTACATGTGTATCTTAAGGGTAGTGATATTATTTTTACTCCCGTATGGCTGTCAAGAAACACATTTTATCCCATACTCTCCCTCACCACTTCATTCCATATGTTTCAGGCATGACAGTTACTGTTTTCACTTTCTCTTTTTTACAGGAAAAACAATTCTTAATTGGATCAATTGGATCAGGGGTTGACTAGGTTCCCACAGCAGATTTGTATTTAACCCGAGATGATCCACTCCGAGATACACTCCTTGGGAAGTAACATGGCGCTATAAAACCTTTGTCTAAGTTCCACTTTTACAATTCAAACCCCTATTGATTGGCTTCAGTACAATCACTGGCCTGGCATGGCGGATGGAGGCGATGGCGTTGCTGAACTCGCTGTCGATGCTGCGGCAGTTGTAGAACTCCTGGTAGGCGTGGCGTGACGAGCCCTGGTACTCGATGCGGCTGATGCGACAGATGCCCACAATGAGGATGATGAGCATGAGGACGAAGGCCACACACAACGCTCCGATGATGATGTAAAGGGAGTGGCGGGGCATGTTAGTCAGAGTTTCCTCCGAGTGCTGTGGCTTCCATTGCAGGTCTGGAACACACACAGACGCAAATAGGCACAATGTCTGTTTTGTTCATACTTTTCACCAGATGTCATTTGACAAGCTGACTTACGGATTTCACAGTTAGGCCCCACCCACCCAGGTAGACAGTGACAGGTGAAGCCATGTGACTGGTCAATACAAGTGCCTCCATGGTGACAAGGGTTGCTCTCACACTCGTTGATGTCGACCTCACACCGCTCCCCTGGATGGGTCGACAGGTACAGCCCTCTTATCTCAAAGCACATGAAGGGTACTTTAAAGCATCTTTACCTGTGATGTCTCTATTTCGGCAGTTTTTCCTTCTAATTTGTCTGCTTAAGGATGCTGGTTGACACTACTGTATTCAAGATGGTCAGTTGATCGTTATTGATAGACCATGTAGCACTGTCATTAAAAGTGTCTGTTTCTAGTTTCTTGAGGCAAATGTTTGTGCTTCCTATACAACAGTGATGTATTCAAGGACTCCCAGCCATGATGTAGAACAGTTATACTGAGAAAGCACAGCTATAATAGAAATCCCTCACAACCAACTAGATGTAGATTGGACTGTGCATGTAGAAGTTAAGTTTGTCATGGTGTCCTACAGAAGTCTATTCATGGACCGGTGCTGTTTTTAACTTTTTTTTTTTCGGGAAATTATGTCATTAGAACTCGATATTTCACAAATTTCAGAAGTATTAAAAGTTATCATTCACCATGTAACATACTCTAACAAGCAAATTCCTTGCTATCAGTACCAAACAGTATTACTGACCCATGTATCCAGGTAAGCAGGCACAAGAAGCATTGAGTTCCACACTCTCACAGTGGCCTCCATTGAGGCAGTTCACTTTCAGACATGGGTCCTTGTAAATTTCACAGTGTTTACCTGCACAAACACATATGCACAGTATTAGCTTACAGGTTTTTTTTTAATGAAATGACAAGTTTTATTGACATACCTTCAAACTGTGGTGTGCAGACACACTCGTAGGCATTGATGAGGTCCCGGCAGGTGGCATAGTTTTGGCAGGGCGCGGACAGACACTCGTTGTACTCCTCTTCACAGTATAAACCATGGTAGCCTAACACGGAACAACAGAATAACTCATTAAATGTACTACATGGACAAAAGTGATGCGGCGTGGCCATTACAAAAGGTAAGAGGTCACCACTTCCGGTCTGATGCCTCCCAAATGTGTTTGATGGGGTTGAGGTTAGGGTTCTCAAGGGATTTTGAATATGGCTGCTAAAATCTACTTGAAGTAAATAATGCGACTGCATGCTGCAGAAACACTTGGTTGAAGAACTATGATCCAAGTCATCTCGATCAACTTGAACACTATAACAGTTCTGTTTTGCCATTGTTGTTTTGGTTGCGACGCTCTTGTGCCTCTCCTCTCTGTTGAGCACAAAATCCACGTAGGGAACCAGTTAGAGCCTCATGAGTCGATTGAATGAAATGCCAATAAAATGTCAATTGCTTTTTTAGGACTTTCGACTTTCTGTTACGAAGCCTGGGGTCTGCATGAAATCCTCTGATGGATTGCAGGAAGCTGAGAAATGGGATTCTTTCACAAATCAGGTCCACAGCAGCTTCCTCTCAACCACTGACACAATCCACACGCACACACACCCCGCACTGTACCTCAAACATCATCTGACATTCTGACGTGAGCGTGTGGATTTGTGTTCACGGTGATGTCTGGAATGCTAATTTGAAACCGCCAGCTTTACCATAGCTACCTTATAAGGCTGAGCTCCTTATTGGATTGCATGGCCGTGTCTGCTCAACCAGCAAATAGTCACATCCAACCAACTGACACACAGCCTTGTACTGCAATTGCTTCACCATGGCACCCAAATAACTGAGGATGACATACAAATGAGGTGGGGTAAATGGCTGAAGAAAAAGACACAATGAAGGGCAAAAGGAGGCGAAATAAGGAGGTCTGGATTGGGGAATTTGTACGACTGCATGACAGAATGGATGTCTTGTTTAATGCATGAAAATAAATCATTTTTAAAGAAAGCTTTTGAAGAATCGCAAGTATTTCAAAATTGCGAATGACTGGCCACCAATCCAGGTACCCCGCATCTCGCCCGAGGTCTACTGGGGGAAAAGAAGATAGCATTCTGAATAGGTTTCAGCCGTACTTCAGGAAGCCGGGGGTAAATCAAGGCACTCAGAGCGGCAACTACAAAATCCAAATCAAGCTAAATGGACGACCAAAGTACATGTAAAGACGTTGTGGACAAATATTGAAAAGGATATCGTCACTTTACATAAGCGGCACGACTCACAAAGCCTTGATGCAGCTTGAAATCAACACCAAATGACAATAACAAATCCACAGTAACATGGATTGTGCAAAATTCAACAATATTAAGAAAAGTGGAATTTACCAATAAATTAACCAATAAGCTATTGCTCAATTTACTGTTTATGGAGATATGACTTCAAAACTAACTGATTCAGTCAATATTTTTACTCCAGTATTCATTTATCTTCAGTGATTTACTTGTCTTATTTAATGTCTCCACTTATTCTAACATCTACAATTCTGTTATCACTTAATACATTTCAATTTTCTATATTTATTTTTCCTTAACACTGCACCACCTTTATAGTATTTTAACTCTAAGCATGTGAAATAATGTGTGATGATGTAAAAGGTATGGTGTGAATTATCAGTAATAAACATGGTGAAGGGGTAGAATAAGCTCTGCTTCTGCCTACTCCTATTCAGGTGTGCAAATGTAACCACGTGATGTTTCCTAAGGCAATTTGTCTGAAACAAACCATACCATGCCGTTCCATGAGCTAGTGAAGTTTACTGTGTGCAGATGAAAGCATGACAACTAAGAATACATTACATGGTGAAATTGAGACATCTCACCTGGGACACAAAGACACCTGTAACTGCTGCCCACACTGCGGCACACTCCATGGGCACATGGGTTCAATGCGCAGAAATCTACCAGCTGGGCGCAAGTGGGGCCCGTGAAACCAGATGTGCAGCTGCAGCCAAACCCCAGGGGGCTGGGACCCTGAGAGTGGCAGGTTCCATTGTTGTGGCAAGGCCGGGATGCACACGGCTCCACCTTCTGCTCACATGTCGCCCCCTGATATCCTGCATGGGAGGTTTTAGGGAGGTGACAGGAAGAAAGAACAGCAGACCAAATTATATACAGTACATATATACAGCGGTGTGAAAAAGTGTTTGTCCCCTTCTCGATTTCTTATTTTTTGCATGTTTGTCATGTTTAAAGGTTTCAGATCATCAGCAAATTTAAATATTAGTCAATGACAACACAAAATGCCATTTTTAAATGAAACCCTATTAAGGGGGAAAAAAATCCAAGCCTACATGGCCATGTGTGATAAATGGTTGCCCCCAATAAAACTGGTTGGGCCACCCCCTAGCATCAAAAACTGCAATCAAACGTCTGCAATAACTTGCAGTGAGTCTCTTGCAGCGGTGTGGAGGAATTTCGGCCCACTCATCTTTGCGGAACTGTTGTTTAGCCATATTGGAGCATTGTTCACCATAAAGCACCTTTTTGAGGTCATGCCACAGCATCTCGGTTGGATTAAGGCAGGACTTTCACTAGGCCACTCCAAAGTCTTTACTTTTACTTTTGTTCTTCTGCCATTCGCAGGTGGACTTGCTGGTGTGTTTTGGATCTTTGTCCAGCGGCAGAACCCAAGTTGGTTTTAGCTTGAGGTCACAAGGATTTTTTGGTAGACAGCAGAATTCATGGTTCCATTTTAACAGCAAGTTTTGTATCACGCTGATACAAGCAGTCCATTCCATACTCCTCACCAGAACTTCTATTCAGCATGCAAAGCCCACAAGATCACAACAACAGTGTGGTTGCCTGTTTAGAATGGAGTTGGAGTGTCAGCCATATGTGGCTGTGTTTTTCGTTAATGTCCAAAAAATACGTTGCAGCTGAGTTACAGACTTGTCAGAAGTTTCCTGTAGAGGCACATTGGAGGTATTAAATATACGACCAATCCTATTGCACATCTAGAGAAGAATCTTTGCAATACCACAGCTTCCCAAAACGTTCACTGCTGTTTGTAACATTTGCAAAGAGTGAGAAACATTGGCCACAAAAAGTCATTTGCTGTAAGAGAAAATAGCCTCTCCGGGTTTAATCGCCTCATTGAGCACATCGAGCCTCCCAACGTTATGCCTATTGTCAATAAAACTATACACCATGTGCATGAAGAAGTAAATGGGTCAAATGTTCTCATACCTACTGTTGCTAACTTGTATTCTCTGTTTAATTAATATCACTTGATCAAGCCTTTTCTAACACTCAAGTAAAACAAGTAAAAAAAAAAAGTATGGCTCAAGATTGCTTTATGACTGCAAGGGAAGCTCAGCTTCCCCTAAAATGTAAAAAAAAAAATTAGACATATGTTCTAAAAGTCAGACTCACCAACCAAAACCTTCAAATTCAGTTGAAGCCATCATCAGAATGGCAAGGTACTCTTAAGTAGAGTGAGTTTTGTTAGTGGGACATCAGCAATTGTGATTGACTGAGAGAAGAATGGGACTCCTTCATCCAACAAGCAATGTGTGCACTGATTTATGGTTAGACCATCGTAAACCTTTATACTGGCTTCTCTGGGGTTCACACTCCATTGAGCTAATGAAGCCATTCCTCTTTCATGCATCTATTGATCTTTAAACCTGTAATTTACCGTGTGTGGGGGACATTTATCGTCCGCCAACACGTGAGCAGAAACAATTTGCAGCATTCAACGGATGATCTCTCTTTTTTCACAGCCATCTTAACTTCCATTTTTTTCTCCTTTTCCCTCATACAGCACGTCATCCTCACAAACCATTGTTCTTGCTCTTCATTCTCTTATTTCTGCAGTCTTACAAGCACACAGCCCACTACTCACTTACACAAGCTCTTGCATTAAGTGTCTTCATCTCTTGCTTCCCCCTGCTAACAACGGTCATTTGGAGCTTGCACATCAGACGTAAAAGCTACTGCACGCACTGGGACAAGAGTGCAGGTGGGTCCTGTGTGTCATCCAGCTGTGGCAACCAAACCTGCCTACATTAGAGGAAGTTAACGATCCCCTGACCCTTTCACCGGTTCTGACTGGAGGCAGTTTGTCTCCTGTTAGTGCATGTATTTTTTGAAGGAAACAAATTAAATTAAAAAAAATACTGAAGCGTTTTGGTGACTATTTGAACATAACATTATATCTGCTAGTTGTTTGTCTATATGTGCCCTATGATTGACTACCCCGCCTCCCGCCCAAAGCCAGCTGGGATAGGTTCCAGCATACCCGCAACCCTAATGAGGATAAGCGGTATAGAAAATGAATGAATAAAATGTTATGGTTGGACTCTTGCAACCTTTCAATGAAAATGCATAAAGCATAAAAAACGGAAACTAGCTAACAATCACAACATTCCATGCAACATTACAACATATCTTTTTAAGTAAACAATGCACAGCATTTAATATAATCTATAGACATAACCTACAGTAAGAATTTTGTTGCAATCACAAGTAATGTAGACATTTGTATTGGGGGTGCAGCTGTCTAATATTTTAGTATCCGAGTATTCCACAGCAAATTCCTTCAATTAAGTAATCAGATAAAACAGATTTAGCTTGTTTAATGAGCAATTAAGAATACACACAAAAAAAATTAAAACATCTTTTTAATCCCATCCGCGGGGTGTAACAAAATTATAGTTTTTTTTAAAACATTCACCGTCAAAGCTCTAGACGGCAATAGGATTTGCACTGCTATTTTCAAATGACCTAAGGCCTCGTACTGTTTCAATTACTCCAATGGTTTCTGAAGCAAGAGACTGTGCTTTGTAGTGATAAACAGGTCATTGCGGTAATCATAGAGACTATGCCACAGCAGCTCTTAGAGCAGATAGAGCTTCTGTGACTGAGACGGTCAGAGAAGCAAGCTTTCTACAACAAAGTGCTGCAAAAATGGAATATTCTGTATCCATATTTTATGGGTGTTTCACAATGTTTTTGCTTGATTGCATATTGGTGGTATTCGATGTTTTATATGCTGTACTTCACAATTCATACTGGTAAACCCTTCATGTACGTTCTGGGTGTAAGTAAAACCTGTACATTTCTATTCCGTTTTTTGAGGTGGTCTGTCATAACATTTTTAGCATGCAGCAATGCAAAGCAACCCCCATATGACAAACATGCTCCAGAAAAAATGGGACCCTTTTACAGATAAAACATCACAAATAATTCCACATGGATAAATTGTAGGTGTTAAATTGTGTGTAATATGAGGAGTCAAAATTTGACGTGCGCTCAAAATGTATTCTTATGATGTGTTCAATCACATCATAAAGATAAATATAAAAAATAACATAATCATGATGAAGACAGCATGGTGGTTGAGTGTTGGCATGTTGGCCACACAAGAGATCTGGAAGTTCTGGGTTTGAATCTCCGCTTGGCATCTCTGTGTGGAGTTTGCATGTTCTCCTCGTGTGTGGGTTATCTCCAGGTATTCCGGTTTCCTCCCACATTCCATAAACATGCATGCTAGGTTAACTGGTGACTCTAAATTATCCATAAGTATGAATGTGAGTGTGAATGATTGACTGGCCAGGGTCAGTCCAGGGTGTATCGTTCCTCTCGCCCAAAGTCACCTGGGACAGGCTCCAGCATACCCGCGCAACACTAATGAGGCTAAGCGGCATAGAAAATGGATGGATGCTGAAAGTGAAAATGCTGAGAGGATTAATGCAGGAATAAAATGGACTTGCACTAGCAGGCATTATACTGTTGGAGGCTGACATTATATGTATAGAGGTTGTGTATCCCACTGTGTGTTAATCTCACATTACTCATCCATCTATATACAGTATAAAGTCAGAATACAATTAGCGTTTTTTAACATAAATAAGTCAACATCTACTGCATGAAGGTTGATTAATTAATAGAACAGAATGTCTTTGTCATGGTTATAAAACCACATAAGTTAGTAAGCTACAAATAATGGATGGCGGTTTGCGTTCTTTTCTTAACTATCTCAGAGCAAAAACAAATCAAAATGCCATCAAGGTAAATTAAATTATGTGCATGTGAATGGTTTACCCTCATCACATGTACATGAAAAGTCAGAGGCAAATTTTGTGCGGCCTAGACTCTGCACGAAAGAGATGATAGCGTGTTTCTCAGAGCGGTCCTCTGGAAACAAGCCATAAATTAATAAGTCCCTTTCACTCGGACAAGTTTTTTTGCCTGCTGCAGGAGCTTATGAATGCGGTGAGGTGTTACAGTGGACTTTCATCAGTCTAAACTGACTGGGGGTTTTGAATGAATACATTTCACACGCATAACCCCATTGTCAGCTAATGAAGAAGTGAACGTTTGCTTCCCATGCATAAGTCGTGCATTAGTCACGTAGCAGCATGTTCCTGAGAAGTGCTGTTTCTGCAGTAGTTTTGCACACATAGATTTCCTCAGAGAGTTGGATGCAGGTTGTTGAAGCAATAAAACCTAATTAGAATCAAAGGAGGAGGTCTAAATTAAGCATCTATGTGGCACATATGTGGTGCATGATAGAACACACTATTTTAACTGATAGGTTTCTTTGTGCTTTACATGTCACACTGGTAAGATTAAGACAAATATGCCATTTATTGTTATAAACCCTGCATGTGACCCATCACAATGAGACACACATGTCGTGTTTAGCTTCCCAGCATTCAGGTGAAATGACGGCAATTATGTGCACTTTAGCTTTGAGTGTCAGTCCCACCCAGACCCTTACGTGACCGGTCATTTTCCTAAAAACAAGCAGCCATTCTCTTTTCCACACACATATAACACACATATCTCACCTTCAGAACAGTCACACACGGGCCCAGCCAGGCTGCTGGAGCAGGTGGCTCCATTCTCACAGGGCTGTGAGAGGCAGTGGTTCACAAGCAACTGGCACCGGTCCCCCTCATAACCTAACAGGGACACAGTCAACTCAATAAAACCGCCACAGGATGTGATGAAACCTGAAAAAGTAACCAAAAGTATTTTTGTCCCCAAAAAACATATTCCACTCACCCCAAGTTGGTAATAATTTATAAATACTTGATAATATATGTACAATGTACAGCATGTATGTACTGTTAAAAAGCAGACAATTTGACATGTTTATGCCTTTATGCTTCACTGGTAAGGATTTTTCATCAAGCATTGATATTTTGCACTTTGTTTGGCAGCCCTTGAATGCAACATAGTAAGTAGTTTTTGCAAAAGCAAAACATAATACAAAGTACATAACTGCATTGTGACTCTGATTCATTATGTTCATTGGTCATCTTAAATTATTTATTCATTAGTAGATGAGAGGACAGGGGAGGGGGATTCTGGAGCTGAATCTAATTTAAGAATTTCATTAGTCACTTTTATTGCAAATATTGATCCAAAATCGGAAAAGAACATTAACATCAAAGCCAGCAGGGTGGGTTGAGATAGGGGAGTGGATGGGGACGGATGAATTGTTCAAGGTTCTTCCACATTTGTTACTGGTCCCAGGCCATAATCCCAACGTTTATCCCTAATTTTAATATTAATACTATAGAAATGAAATGTTGATATACAGGGTGGGCCAAAAGTAGGGTTACATTTAACACTTAGACATTTTACATTTATTAGACATGTTCACATTTGTTTACATGTATGTACATACATTGTATTTAAATATTAGACCTTTTACATTGAATATTTAATCTCCCAAGTGCTCAAATAGATGTAAATAAATGTCTAAATATCTAATAAATGCAAAATCTCCAAGTGTTAAGTGTAACCCTACTTTTGGCCCACCTGTATTTTACACTAGTCAGCATACAGCTTGTAGAGAACTATACTGTATTTTTACTTCCACTGAAAAAGGGTCAGCTCACAGCCATTATTGTCTAAACAGAAGGCAACACAAAAGTGTCTTGGTTCCAGTTAAGCAAGCATGGTGGTGGCAGCATCATAGTCGAGGGCTGCACTGGAGAAACATAAGTTTCAACAAGTACTGTGACATTGTAAAGCAGTGGTTTTCAAACTGGGAGTGCGCCCCCTAGGGGGGCCCTGGTCTTATGACAGGGGGGCACAGGGTTACCACAAACATGTTTCATTATTGTCGTATTTTTTTCGGTGGGGGGAGGCGCAGAAATTAATTTTATCTCCAAAAGGGGCACACTGCAAAAAAAGTTTGGGAACCACTGAAACCAAGCGTAGTTTGATTCCTTTCCTTGCAAACACACCTCCAAGATGACAAGTGCCTTGCAAGAAGAGTGTGACGATGAAGTTGAGGCCAAGTATGTCTCCAGACATGACCCCAATTGAACACCTCAAGGACATTGCAAGCAGAAGGTGGCGAAGGGCGAGGTAAATAACGTCCACCAGTGCCACAATCTCATCATGAATCATGGAGGTTTCCAGTGACAAACTGTGCAGCTCAGATGAATTCCATGCCCAAGAGGATTAAGGCAGTGGTACGTAACAATGGTGCTGTCACTAAATACTGACACTTTGCAATTAGGACATGTTCACTGTGACGTGCACTCCCTATGTTATGCACTGAGACAATAACAGCTGTGTGTTGAATTATTTTCAGATGACAGGAAAATCTTACTGCCATACAAACTGTACACTGAAGATAAGACAAGATATATCTGAGCTTCTCAAATTACAACCTTGATATGAGCTAGTTTGAGGCAGTTATGCTGCAATGTCTATAAAATCCTCCTGGTATCTCTAGATATGTGTTTTGTCTGAACTAAGTTGTCCTTCTCAACTCCTTAGGGTAAAACTAACCTGTCATCTAAACACAGCTCACGCTGCCTATTAGTGGGTGAACAATGCAATGCTTGGGTAAATACAGCATAAATTATATACATGTTCTATCCTAATAACGGTTGGCTGTCATTTGTGGAACAACACAAAAGGCGTCAAGAAGATCTTAAGATTTTAATGAGACGTGATGGCTAACCGGTGTTTTCTCTCTGACATTCATCTTTAATGAGATGATGGTGTTACACATGGAAAAAAAAGAAATTAACCTCAGTTACAGTTTTTTTTTTGGTACTTAGTCTGTATTTTTGTCTGAACACACACACAAACACACACACACCTGCTTGACAGGCACACGTGAAGTTGCGTCCTTCCCCGCCCTGCCTAACATCAGTACAGGTGCCATTGTTACGACAAGGGCGGTGGTGGCAGGCATCAAATTCCTCACAGAAGATTCCGGTGTAGCCGTCATCACACTCACAAAAGAAGGTACTCTGCAAAAAGACGTTACTACAGTATTATATATATTATAGTGGACCTTCTGAAACCAATTAATGACCAAAACGAATTCCGATTAAGAAAATCAAACTGAGCAGTTTGTTCTTACATTTGCAATATCTTACCTCAGAGAGCTGTGTGACACATCTGCCTTTGCCGGAGCACTGAGGGTCACTAAAGCTGCTGCCTGGTTCCACACAGCTGCTGGCTTTCACGGTCACGTTGAGACGCAGGGTGACCTCTAGAGCCACGGGGGTACCCACCTGTATCACACCTACCATAAAGAAGTTTTGTTAACTGCAAAGTTGTACAGCAAAGCATGGAAGCTTGCATTACACTTTTTGTCAACAATTATGTTATTTTTACATTTGTACGGTAAAACGTAAAACAGACGATTCAAATCCAAACAAAGCACAAGTGGAACGGATTGTGTTCGACATTTTACCGTATTTCCAAATAAGCATAATCTCTTTTTTGCCTTGGAGAATTTGAAAAATATTGCCTCACCATCTCCTAATGACGAATACTCAGCCCTGTCTCCCTCAAAGCCTTTAAGTCCAGAGCATGTCTTATAGCATCTTCAATCACAGCTGACAGCTACACAGGCACGTGGATAAAAATAGCCACATAGTGACGATCAGTAGCCTTTTTTAGAGCCACTCAGCTGTGAGAGAACCAATGACGGAGCACATACGCTGCCACCTCCACGGCCAATCAGAGCTTCTTGCTTTCCCAAATGACTTAATGATTGTCACTCCAATGCACAGTCACCGATCACTCAGCTCAACTCAACTGCAATGACGTGAACGAGTGAAATGCTTCTCCCTCTTTGCTGACGTTGCCCATATTTGTCCACTGTACATCCATGTGTAAGCTTAAGCACATTCAAGTTTCCATAATACCCATTTGAATTCTTCGACTAGCCACTCATGCACCTGTGTCTTTTATTCTCCAACTTCACCTTCAAACTACTTCCCCGAATTCATTGTCAATCTATATTCTCCAATCCTTATCAGCCTACCCTTCTCCCTCTGTGCTCATTTAACCCCCCCATGTTGTCTTCCCATGTGTCTGTCAGGCAAACGCACGGTTGAGCTGTCACAGCTATCTGATACATCAAGGTCAACAGACAGGCTGCCTTGTGAAACAACATTAGGTATGTAAAGCACACACAGAGGTCAGACAATCCTTCAGTAAACAGCACCCTCCTTCCCTGTTATTATAGTCTACGTAGCTGATGAAACCACTTACGTGAAATATTTCATATGTGATAGGATTACTATTGCAACAACACGTCATCGGTAACCTATCTCACAACGTTCTGAACCCAACCTAACTCACGTTCCCTATTAGTGGGTGAACGACCCAACAAATTCTGCTTCCACAATGACAGGAGGAGCCCACATGAAAGAATCAAAAAGCAATGTCGTGATGCACACTTGGCCTCATGTGCTTTTTTGTTATGTACAGTTGTTATGTAACTGTAATTTTTGAGTTTAACTACCAATCTTATTTTCAAAAATAAACCGGTGTCACTTTAAATGAAGAAAGAAGAAACACAGCAGAGGTCAGTTTTTAGTTCAGGAAAATTGGCAGTGTCTTACTGATGAAGTAGTTTTGTCCCAGCGGCAACACATGGTCAGGCACCACCAGCCCATTGGAGGCCCTCAGGAACATCATTTTGGAGCCATTTAAAAATGAGGAACGCAAGAAACCTTCTTCGTTCACGCACCAAAGCACAGGAGCTCCAGTGGCATTCACCAACAACCTGTTGAGGCATGGCAAAATCATTAACATACAGTAACTATAGCGCGTCGACCTCACAGTCAAGAGAACTCAAAACCTCTCAGCAGAGTTTGCATGTTTCATTAATTAAGAACTGATTCCACGGAGATACTGCAGTCAAAAGTGAATTGGCAGAATGCCATGAAATTGATGATCCTCACGGGCTTAACATTTCAGTCAATCTGTGTTTTGTATTGACTTGTGTACTTAATTAGACAAACGCTGCGTTTGAGGCTTCTGGGACAACTGTGATAACCTTGTACTGTTCTGTTTGTGACTATAATGGCAACAAACCTAATTTCCTACTACTACTTTCTTTTAAGGGGTCCAATCTTGAGCAATGTTCCGTTGCAGTCCCACCCAAAGTCAGCTGGGATAGGCTCCAGCAGAGCCGTGACCCTAATGAGGATAAGCGGTATAGAAAATGGATGGATGGATGGATTATAAGAATACGATTAATTAACCAAGGTCTTTAGAATTTGGTCTTGAGAGAAAACTAGATACGGCTGACTCATCCATTTGTGATGTTGCCATTGGCCGGGATTGCAGGGGGTTTTAAACATGATGCAAAACCGTTCTCTCAGGTTCCCTCTTCTCTATTTCTTCACGTTCATACATTGTTTATGTATGGTAATACCTTGTATCTCTTTTTTTCCACATAGCAGAGTCTCCTGCCTCCAGCAAAGAATGGTAGTAGTAATAAAAGTAGTCCCATTGATAGTACAATCACTAAACTTCTGCACATCATTGTATTTTACTACCGTCAGGTGCATTCATTGTTCTCATTATCGTACCTCCATTTCTGTGCCATTTCATCTTGCTTGGGTGAAAGATGAACATGATAAACTGGCCAATGGCAGTGTGATTGTAATAACACACAATAAACAGATTCAAAATATGCATGTACCCAATGAATGACTACTTATCAAAAACGGCCCTGAGATCATTTTGTTTAGCTTTTGTTTATTCAATCCAACAAAGTACACTCAGCTAACACGTGTTGCTCTGAACTGTATAGTACATAAACAAAGCAGCCTGAGCTGATTAACTGTCACGGCACAGCACCCTGTCTCCGACCATGATCACTAACTCACCATTGGTGGTGGTGGGGGGGATTACATCAAGGACATCCAGCCTTCTCCTTGACTCTTACTTCTGCATAATTCATTACTCTTACTAACAGAGCTTTTGTAATGCGTTTTTTTTTTTAGCTTGTATGCTGAAAAAATGCACAGTAACAAAAGGCTGTGGTTTTCACAGCGTTGTTACGGTGTAAATGGATAAATCCTTACTTTAAAAGCTGTTTTCAGCATTTTGCTGTAGTTCTGCAAAACATCATGGTAATGGTAATGGTTTAATTTTATTTGAACATGCTTTTTAAGGACATTGGAATACATCACTTAATACAAGTGACGGTTCCACATGTCCAAAAGGAGCAGGAAGAAGCAAAGCTTAGGTTTCCCCCTATTTCAATACATTTGTGGACTTCCTGCAGTTAATAAGTTTCAGCTTCATCAGTAAGGTAATGTAACAGTGTGTGGAAAAAGTAGTCAATGATCATGGTCAAAATTAAATTATAGATAGATAGATAAAGCTGTCTCTGGGGCTAAGAGAGAAACTCGACTAGCCTTAATAAACAAACCTTTAGCTTGGTGAGTTTAATTAGTAACGTTAGTAACATTAACGTTTAAATTGCGTCACGTGTGTCGTGGTGTGCAATGTTAGCTGACAGCTAAATTTGTTAGCTTATTTGGTTGAAGCTAAACTGGGCTTGGGAATGGTAACGTCAGTGTCACGATCTATGTGTTTGTCTGCGGGACAGTGTTGCTTTTGTTCCCTTTTTTGCCTCAGTTCCTGTTTTGTACTCTTATTTTGATTGTACTTCCTGTTCTGGTCCGTCCCGTTTCCTGTCAGCTTTACTTTCTCGTTCAAGCGCACTTGCTTGTAATTTCCGTTTGATTATTTAGTTCAGCTGGGTGCGTGAGAGTTTGTCGGGTCATTTGTGTTTGTAGGCTGCTTTGCGTTGTTTGGTGTTTCCTTGCTGGTTATGTTGCTTGCTGCCGCTGCTTAGCAGCATTCATTATTGAAGAAAATACTTTTTCCTGACCTGTTTTGCGTCCTGCTCTCCGCAAAACGTAACAGTCAGTGGTGTATTGCCCTAATTCTATTTTCCGAGGGACATAGTTGCATAACTGTTGTTGTCCAGGAAGGACCATGATCTCCTTCTTTAGGCTGAAGGGGTCAGGAAGTTGTCTCTTTTGGTTTTAGTTTGACTGGTTGTAGTACTGTTGCCAACTTTTTAGTAAGAAAAGTAGCTATTGGCTGTCCTAGAAGTCTCTACACGACGGCATTGTCTAATTTGCATATCATTTGCATATGTTGTCATACATTGCTGTAGTAAAAGACAAAAAAGTTAGTAAAAACCCTGTCATTATGTTTAGAACTACAAATAAACTTGGTTCTTGGTTTGTTGATTTTGAATTGGTCATCATTTCATCAAAATAAAATAACTAGTTTTATCTTGGCCTTCATTTTACAAATAAAGTGTAGCAATTGACTAACAATAAGATATAAAAACATCCTCCTCATTTATGCAGGCTTAGTGATGATTAAGAAACATTTTCCTTTTAGATCTCTCTGTAAAACGGACGCGCTCCACCCCAGTGGCATCACAGCGCGCACATGCGTGATTAGTTTGCAGTTCCGATGCGTAGAGCTCCACATCGTGCTCTCAGTGTGCCAAGGAAACTGTACCATCCATGGTGAACAAGAATGGTGACTGCCTTTGGGCGGGGCGGACCTGACAAGGGCACCTGCTGCTGCTCAGTGAGAACACAAAATGCAGGACAATAAGTACTTTCACAATACCAGAAAACTCCCCGACGACATATTTGTTGCTAGTCGCTTTTGATAAAATATTTCGTCAAGGCGGGTTGGAATTTCACTGGAGCGGCAAAATCGCCAAGTTGTCAACACTGGATTGTGTTGTGTACTGTCTGTTCAAGTCAGTCTGTTCAGTTTTCAGTCTGTTGCCGCTGTTTAAATACCATCATTCTTGTCTATAATTAATGTTTAATGTCACCTACATGAACAAGTGAGACCAGCCCACTACCCTGATGTGTACACACAAGAAATCCTGGCTATGATCAAAGTTACATCAGCAGGCATGTTTTTCAATCTTTTTCTTCCTTTATCCAAAAACACACAAAACAGAATGTTACTAAGTTCAGAAATCTAGTCGCGCTGAGACAGATGCTACTATCCCCCTGTGAAAAGGGTAAACCACAAATGTGATGTGTTTTGTACTTTAAAGTGACTGTCATGGCTTACTTTACAGCCGTTTCCTCAGGCACCTCCAGAGATAAAGTCAGAGTTGCTGTCAGCTCACACAGCTCGGGACTCACACAGTGCAGACCCTCAGTCACCTAAAATGCAAACATGCATGCATAATGTTGTGTTTATTCATCCTGGAGTTAAGAGCAAGCGACAAACAAACAGGTTACTGACCCTGTCTGCCTCCCATGGCACCATCAGAAGCCGCTGCCCAGTTTTGGGTTGCCATGGCTGCAGGGTGGGAGGTGGTGGTGCGATGCTGGTGGACACGGTGGTTGGCTGCGGTGGCTGAGTGGCAGATGAAGTTGTGGAAGTGACAGGGGTGGCCAGTTCAGGAGCGGACGGTGTCACAGGTTCCCATTCGGCCAGGTCCAATACCATTTGATCACATTTCTGCCCCTCATAGCCTTCGCTACATTCGCAGGAGTATGTCGGCTCCCCCTCCTCCTCGTCATTGTGCAGGCTGCAGTTGCCATGGAGACAGGGACTGCTGGAACATGGGTCTGTGAAAAACTATAAAAATAAGCAAAATAAATAAATAGACGCAGAAAGATAACTGGTGGTAAGAAGCAGAACAAAACAATATGAAACAGTTCAGCAAGCTTATCTGATTTTCTTTTTAATTGCATTGTTTTAATGGATGGGATTATTCATCCCTAAACACAGTGAAGAACGAGCGAGATCATTAGTGTTTTTAATTTACTGACTGTATTCCACTTTGACTTTCACTTTATCTAGTTTTGAATAATATCTTCTATTATTATAATGTACTGAATGTGTATTACACATCCGCCATTGTGTATAGTTTAAAGGGGTTCTATCCTACACTACTTTTCAGACACTTGTATATGTTTCAAATGTTATATTTTTGTTATTCAACATGATGTGGAAGTGCCATATTATGAAATTGGTGTGTTTTTAAGTTATCCTTAGTTTCATTTGTATGCCACTCCTAAATTTTGTGAACAATCAGGTATGAGAACTTGAGATTTCCACAAGATGTTTTGAATATCTTGCTCAGTACCGTAAATTGCGTTCTCTTAAAAAATGGCAGCCAGAAAGTGTTTTGTCGGATGCAGCAATGAGAAACTTTTTGTTATCCGAGCAGCAGCTAAAGACCTCCTTTGTGGACAGTGCTCTTCAGCTATCACCACTTCACGAACATCTGATTCATGAACTAAGTGTAGTTTTCCGAGTTCTCCAATATTCATCAAATAGTATCCAATATACCAATTATTTGTTTTACTGTTTAATGACACCCATTAACACGTAATAAGGCCGGGGGTAGGGGTGTTCCGGGGGTGGGAGTGGTTTTTGTTGTGGCGGTGGTGGGAGTGCTTTGTGTTGTGGCGGTCTGACCAATTGCCAATTTCAGCAGAGTAGCCTAGTGGAAGAAGAGGCTGCATAATGCAAGCATGTTGGCCAAGAGGAGAAGTATGTGTGTGTGTGTGTATATGTATGTATGTATGTATGTATGTATGTATGTATGTGTATATATATATATATATATACACACACAGTACACACACACACTGCTGTGAGAAAATGCATCTTGGCAGCCATCATGCTGGTTCCCATTTATTAATATTTAGGAAATATTCCTGTAAGGATGTTGAAGGTGAAGGACAAAGTTAAGTTTACAAAGCTGCCTGACAACATGGTGCTTGGGCTTTTTAAGTTTGAGAGCATCCCAAACTGCAGTTTTTTTAAAGACTCACTGGAGCAGCTTCTGATGTCTGCAGCTCTGGTTTTGAAATGTTTTCACAAAATAGACTTAGTACCCCCAGGAGAAAAACAAAGTACCTACCCGGGAAAAGGCTAATCAGATGGATGGTAATGACACTCAAGGTTTCCTGGCAAATAAACTGTTGATGAGGCTATTCACTTTTATGAGGGATATATTATCGGCTCGATATTGGCATAAAAATTTTTATATCTATAGTCATTGATATAAAAATACAAATCAGATATCAGTATCACATTTTTCCCTATAATAATATCCGATTTTTAAAAACTGCTGTGTATAGGCCTATGGGCTCCAATACAGGCCATTGTACCGGCCGGTACGTGGAAATACTTTGTCACGGCCTACATTATATTTCAGTCAGAACTGGGATTTACATTTTTACCCGCGTTATGAGTCACTAATTGTGGAGATGCAATTGACAACGAGACAGGCCGAGACAGGTGGCACCAATCAGTTTCTGCTCCACTCAACTCAACAAGCAGTCAGCAACTCTTTAGAAACAGCTAATTGGCTACAACTATGGAGGCTACACGACCTAATGACCCAGAAATAGAAGTACACTTGGTGAATGTCTAAAACAATATTGTGAGTCACCACAAAGTGTTAATTACACAACAGGAGATATGTGATGTTCCATTCCATTCCATTTTCCTCCGCTTATCCGGGTCCGGGTCGTTGGAGCAGCAGTTTCAGTAGGGAAGTCCAGACTTCCCGGTGCCCGGCGACCTCTAACAGCTCCACCGGGAGGACACCAAGGCGTTCCCAGGCCAGCTGTGAGACAGAGTCCCTCCAGCGTGTCCTAGGTCTTCCCAGGGGCCTTTTCCCGACTGGGCATGCCCGAAACACCTCACCAGGGAGGCGCCCGGGAGGCATCCGGACTAGATGCCCGAGCCACCTCAACTGGCCCCTCTCAATGTGAAGGAGCAGCGGCTCTACTCTGAGCTCCTCTCGGATGGCCGAGCTCCTCACCCTATCTCTTGGGGTGAGTCCCGCCACCCTACGGAGGAAACTCATTTCCGCCGCTTGTTTCCGCAATTTCGTTCTTTTGGTCATGACCCATAACTCATGACCATAGGTGAGGGTGGGAACGCAGATTGATCGGTAAACAGAGAGCTTTGCCTTCCGGCTCAGCTCTCTCTTCACTACGACGGTCCGGTACAGCTCCCGCATTACTGCAGATGCTGCACCGATCCGTCTGTCGATCTCACGCTCCAACCTTCCCTCACTCGTGAACAAGAACCCGAGATACTTGAACTCCTCCACCTGAGGCAAGACCTCACTCCCAACCCGGAGGGTACAGTCCACTCGTTTTCGACTGAGAACCATGGCCTCGGATTTGGAGGTGCTGAGTCTCATCCCAGAAGCTTCACACTCAGCTGCAAACCGCTCCAGTAAACGCTGAAGGTCACAGCCTGATGAGGCCATAAGGACCACATCGTCTGCAAATAGCAGAGACGAGATCCTAAGGTCACCAAGCTGGACTCCCTCAACACCTTGACTCCGCCTAGAAATTCTGTCCATGAAGATTATGAACAGAATCTGTGACAAAGGGCAACCTTGGCCAACGTTCACCGGAAACAAGCTCGACTTACTGCTGGCAATGTGAACCAGGCTCCTGCTTCGATTGTACAAAAAACGAATGGCACGTAGTAGCGGGCCACCAATCCCGTACTCCCGGAGCACCCCCCACAGGACAGCACGAGGGACACGGTCGAATGCCAACCGGGACAAAAACCACATTGCAGCTCCTGTAACCGAGGTTCGACTAACGGTCGTACCCTTCTCTCCAGCACCCTGGAGTAGACTTTCCCAGGGAGGCTGAGGAGTGTAATCCCCCTATAGTTGGAACACACCCTCCGGTCACCCTTTTTAAAAATGGGGACCACCACCCCGATCTGCCAGTCCAGAGGTACTGTTCCCAACTTTCATGCAATGTTGTAGAGGACTGTCAACCAACACAGTCCCCCAAACATCCAGACATTCAGAGCCTTGAGGAATTCCGGGTGTAACTCGTCTACCCCCGGAGCCTTGCCACTGGGGAGTGATTTAACTACCCCAATTACCTCAGCCACGGTGATAGAACTGTCCACGTACGTATCCTCAGACTCTGCTTCCTCTACGGAAGGTATGTCAGTGGGATTAAAAAGGGCCTCGAAGTATTCCTTCCCCCGACCAACTATATTCACAGTCGAGGTCAGCAAGCCCCCGTCCCCACTGTAAACAGTGTGACCTGCTTCCCCTTTCTGAGGTGTCGGACGGTTTGCTAGAACCTCTTCGAGGCCGACCGAGAGTCGTGCTACATAGCCTCACCGAACTCCTCCCACACCCGAGTTTTTGCCTCGACCACCGCCGGAATGTCTCCGCCTCTTCCACAAGCTCGGGCTCCTTCCCCACCAGAGAAGTGACATTCCATGTCCCAAGAACCAGATTTGGCCGCCGAAGACCAGGTCGCCCGGACACCCGCTCTCGACCACGTTCCAAATCACAATGCACCAAAACCTTATGCTTGCCCCTGCAGGTGGAGGGTCTGCAGGGAGGAGTTCCCGTGTGGCTTCTTCGGGCTGGGCCCAGCCAGGCCCCACGGGTGAAGGCCTGGCCACCAGGCGCTCGCCTGCGAGCCCCTACCCCAGGCCTGGCTCCAGGGTGAGGCCCCGGTATCTCACGTCCGGGCGAGGTGCGGTCACTCCTCTTGTTTTTCTTCATAGGGGTCTTCTGAATCAGTCTTAGTCTGGCCCGTCACGTAGAACCTGTTTGCCTTGGGAGACCCTACCAGGGCATAAAGCCCCCGACAACATAGCTCCTAGGACCCACATTGCACCGGACCCTTATGCTTGCCCCTGTAGGTGGTGGGTTTGCAAGGGGGCCTTCAATTAGGTATTAAATGAATATGCTGGGTTAAACTATAACTGTTGAGTGGACTGAATTAAGATAAAATGTTTTTTTAATTGTGCAGGAGTAGGAGTTATATGGCTTCAGGTCAACAACCTGAAGGGGTACGCAACTGTTTGGGAATCACTGATCAAGGTAAAGGAACCTGCTCGGTGGCTGCTTGGTTTCCCCAATATAACAATCTGTGTATTTGTCACTGAACAGCATACAGGGTATCGTGTGTCTGGTCTTTGGAGTGTACCAGCCTTTATCTCACTTGGCCTGGTTGCGGGTTGCCTCTACCTGAGAGGATAAATACTTTGGATCCTGCACCATCCCCTCAGGCTGGAGCTGTCCTATTTAGTCTTCAGCATGAACAAGAACGCTAAGACATTTTGAACGCTCCAGCTGCAATTGATTCAGTGCCCTGAGAGTATTAAATTGCTAACTAAATTGTATTGAAAATGTTTTTTGTAATAAAATTGTCAGATGTCATGGCTGCCAGCTTGCTGACAGGTGACTGCCATCTATAGCTACGCCCCCTCCACACTGGGGGATGTTGACACTCTGAGGGAGGGAGGCAAAGATGTAATCAGCATTCTCGGTGAAGAAATTAAGCGGTTATTAAACGTATCATCTTTTCACAGCACGATGGGACTTATATTCCCGGAAGCAGATGGTGTAAGGGGGGTAAACCCACACACTGTGTTTTGCAGTGTTGTCTAATTGCTCCCTCTTGCTCCTGCTATAACTATGGTAACTTGATCATAGTAATGGAGGTGCAGGAAGACATTGCCAGCCACACTCAGCTTCAACACACTTACCTTGGGCATTAAATGCTGCATCTATTAATCTTTACTGTACTGTATACATAGTGCATTTACACCTTCCTTACCTTGCATGTCAATTAGAATACATGCAATTTGTATGAGCTCAAAGAAAGAAGAAGGGCCGCACGGTGGCTGAGTGGTTAGCACATTGGCCACACAGTCAGGAGATCTTGGAAAAACCTGGGTTCAAATCTCCGTTGGGCATCTCTGTGTGGAGTTTGCATGTTCTCCCCGTGCGTGTGTGGGTTTTCTCCGGGTACTCCGGTTTCCTCCCACATTCCAAAAACATGCATGTTAGGTTAATTGGCGACTAAAATTGTCCAAAGGTATGAATGTGAGTGTGAATGTTTGTTTGTCTATATGTGCCCTGCGATTGACTGGCGACCAGTCCAGGGTGTACCCCGCCTCTCGCCCAAAGCCAGCTGGGATAGGCTCCAGCATCCCCGTGACCCTAATGAGGATAAGCGGTACAGAAAATGAATGAATGAATGAAAGAAGAAGAATCGTGTTGCAGGTGCATTTTTAGTCATCCATGCCCTTCCGTCTGATTTGTATGCAATTAGCTGAGCGATGAGGTCATTAAAATATAGAGTGCCCCTGTGGTTTAATCACCTTCAGTGCAAATGAGTCACACTTCCTGTGTGAATGGCTGTGAAACTGGTGGAATGAGAAACAGCTGATGGACTGACATCCTGAGGTCGAAAGTTGCTGTTGAATTTTTTCAGAAGAAACCTCACCGAGGTGGTGCAATTTGGATTTTAACCAGAGCTTTGTAAGATAACATCTCTAAAGTAGCACAGAAACTCAATAGTTCCAGTCGCAGTCATGTGTGCTATCGGATTTTGAGCCCATCCTTAGCCCATATCAGCTAAGGATAGCTTTAAAGATTGTCCTGGTAGATTATGCTGACATGTGAGGTGTGTTAAGAGTGATCTGTCCTCCCCGATCTGCTTTGAAAACAACATATAACATCAAAATAAAAACATGCATAACACAACGATAACGTTATTAATATAGAAATTATGAGAATGCAGTTATGACATCTTCATTTATCCTAATTAATTTATATGATCAATATTAAACCTAAAATCTAATATTCATCGCTGTTGTTAAAGAAATTCTTTCCCAACTAAGAAAGAGAATACCTGAAATAAATACATAGACTTGAGCTGTTACTACAGTTACAGCGGTTTTACATTCGAAAAGGGGTCAGATAACATGCAGAAGGCATAGCGGCCCTGACTGAACCTCTTGGCCATGTCTACACAGGAGCGCTCCTCATCCTCATCCACAATGTCCAATCAGTAAATAGTTAAGTCTGTACAAGAACGGATGACTGGGTGAAAACGATGTAAAACAAAAGGCACACCTACATGAGGCGCTGCAAACAGATATATAGACAGAACCGCGTTACACACCAAAATCAGGGAAGAAGGCATGCACATAAAGTTTGTCGTCTTCCACTTGTCCAGCTTGTCTAGACAGAGGACAAAGTAGGATTACTTCTTAGAGTCTCTGTGAGGTACAAAAAAATAAATAAATTAGCAGAATGTTGACTAGCAGTCATGCCAGGGGAAACACATTCAGATATTATTATTTTTAATAATATGCTTTTGTTGCAAACATGAATTTGTGGAAAAGAATATGATTATAAAAATAGCTCTTTAAAACATTAATAGTAATGCTATCAAAGTATTGCTGAATTTACATTTTTGTTACACAGGATGACCAACAATATGTTTTGGCTTTTGTAACAAACGTCTGTGCGTCAGGTCCCTAATCCAATAAAAGATCCAATAAAAGTCTATCCAATAAAAGATAACATTGGGAAAAATTGATGTGCTAAATTATCTTTTAGGGTAGGGCAGCCCGGGGCAGATAGGGGGAACTACCACTGTAGCTACCATCCAACATCCACGTGACACCAACTTTACCATGGTACACAGCGGACATGTCTGCATGTTGGTCTTTCTTTTTCTTCTTCTGGGTGGCGAAAGGGCCGCACGGTGGATGAGTGGTTAGCACATTGGCCTTACAGTAAGGAGATTCAGGGTTCGACTCTCCGTTGGGCATCTCTGTGTGGAGTTTGCATGTTCTCCCCGTGCGTGAGTTTTCTCCGGGTACTCCGGTTTCCTCCCACATTCCAAAAACATGCATGTTAGGTTAATTGGCAACTGTAAATTGTCCATTAGAGTGTGAATGTGAGTGTGAATGTTTGTTTGTCTGCCCTACGATTGACTGGTGACCAGTCCAGGGTGTACCCCGCCTCCCGCCCAAAGTCAGTTGGTATAGGCTCCAGCATACCCGCGACCCTAATGAGGATAAGCGGTATCGAAAATGAATGAATGAATGAATGAAATGTTCCAAGAAATTAATATACGTTATCCATGATATTTACAATAGAATACTTGCGCCAAATAAACAGACAACTGTGCATGAAGTTAAATATTCTCATTCAACCGGGTCATTGTATTTTCAGGGCATTCAATCAATTGCAACTGGACGGTTCAGGTTGTCATAGAAGACGTATCGCCTCTTATCCGAGCAGGTATCATCAGTTGAAGTGAATCAGTTCACTTTAATCAGTTCACGTCTAGTGAATCAGTTCACTTCAACTGATGAATCCTGCTTGGATGAAAGGCGAAAAGTCCTCTAAGACAACCTGAACAGTCCAGTTTCAATCGATTGAATATTGTGCATGACATTGAGTCATGTACTAAACATTTGCAATTGAATTTAATGAAAGGGAAATTGCATTCTATTGTGAACACCTGCCAAGTTGTTTGGAGGTTTGACCATTTTATTTTAAGAATGAAATTTCTGTTTCAAGAAATTTAGGCAAACCAATAGAGACACGCTGTCTGCGAGCCCGATGCATTCATCAAAAGAACCACATCTCCTCCTTAGCCATAAGGTTTCCTAGTTGTTTGACATACGACGTTTGATGAAGATGATACTGATGGTGATTGTTTATATATTATATTCACATTGAAGACAACATTTTGTTTGGCTGTTGATTTTTTGGTAGCGTGGTGGATTAGTGGTTACCACTTCTGGCTCACAGCCCTCACTGCTCTATGATTGACTTTTGACTAGTACAAGGTGCACCCTGCCTCTCACCCAAAGTTGGCTGTTATAGACTCCAGCTATCCCACACCCCTAGTGATGACAAGCAGCACAGAAAATGGATAGATGGACTCCTTGCCTCAAGGCAGGTCACACACATATTGCAAAACAATTAACTTCACTTCTGTCACTTCTGAGTGTCTGATCACTCGGATTTTACTCCAGGTGAATAAAGGGGCCAATATAAGTCAGTATCTTTTTTTTTTTTTTTTAGAAATGAATCCATTCACATAGTTTGCCAGAGTACACAGCTATGAGCTGTTGTAGAATAATGAGCAGCAACAAATTTATCACACAGCCAAAGCACCACAGCATGACAGGAATTCAATTCAGTTATCTTTTCAGCAGGATGAAATCTTTGGAGAGGATAATAGCATGTGACTCTCACAATTCCTGTTGGAAATACATTCAATTCATTGCAACACTTTATTCTTGCACTGATGATCACGTCCTTTTGTTGTCATTCATTTTCTCATATGCATTGTGGGGGGTTGAAATAATGGTATATTTTGAGTGTAAGTGACAACAAACGACAGTTATTTAAAATGATATGTGTCATGTCTCAGAGCAACATTGTGTTGTTGTTTTTGCTGTTCAGGCATCACTATTTTCTCTTTTAGCACTGGATTACTACTTCCTTCCTACCGACCTCTTTTCTGTATGGAATCACAGGAGCACCAAAATGAAAAGGAAATACAGTACATGTGGAAACATAGACAAAAGAATCAATAAAAAGATATACAAATGTAGTTTGTATATCTTATAATATATGTATATTATTTTTCCATTTTTACACCATTGCTTTTCCTGTTTTGGCTTTTCAATTTGCTTTTTCTCATTTACTTTACTGGATGACTCAAGCTTGCTACAAAAAGAAAAGGCAAAAGAAGGATCCTCTTCTGCCAGGGTGACTAGTCCCTTGCTTCTCAATGTATGTGCATGGGGACGTTATAGTGATGTTACTTACCGTCCATGGCATTTTTTCCGGTCACTCGCCTGAGCATTTGTGAGTAGCAGTACAGTTTTATGCCAAAAAAGAGTATTACAGATGCAGTATTTGCTTTGAGGATGTCGATAGAGAAGTACAGGGAAGGTCAGAGGGAGCTGCATTGTGTTTTTGTAGATCTGGAGAAAGCTTATGACAGGGTGCCCAGAGAGGAACTGTGGTATTGTATGAGGAAGTCTGGAGTGGCAGAGAAGTATGTTAGAGTGGTGCAGGACATGTACGAGGACTGTAAGACAGCAGTGAGATGTGCTGCAGATGTGACAGAGGAGTTCTGAGTGAAGGTGAGACTCCACCAGGGATCAGCTCTGAAACCCTTCTTGTTTGCTATGGTGATGGACAGGCTGATGGACGAGGTTACACAGGAATCTCCATGGACTATGATGTTTGCAGATGACATTGTGATATGAAAGGAGAGCGAGAATGAGTATATCAGAGGGACAGCACATAGAGGTTTTGGAGATAAAGTCAGAAAGGCCAGACTGAGATGGTCCGGACATGTCCAGACGAGAGATTTTGTCGAAAAAATCGCTGTGACTGACAGCGTGGTAATTCTCCCTTATTAGTGTGTTTTGAAACTTCTCCAAGAGTGTTAACAAGGATAGGATCTGATGCTAATCACACCACATGTGGGAGAAAATAAGTGGCGGAAATGTCTTTTAAAGTCTACCACATATATAAATATCAAAATATAAAATACATATAAATTAGGGATGTCCGATATGTCAGTACTGTCGCAATTTCCGATTCCAATATCAACGTGTAACATCACATATCCTCCGAGAATCACCATCTTACCGCGGTAGAGGGGTTTGAGTGCCTAAGTGATCCTAGTGTGTCCGGGCAACCTGGTCTTCGGCGGCCAAATCTGGTTCTTGGGACATGGAATGTCACTTCTCTGATGGGGAAGGAGCCCGAGCTTGTGGAAGAGGCGGAGACATTCCGACTAGATATAGTCGGACTCACCTCAACCCACAGTTTGGGCTCTGGAACCAAATTCCTTGAGAGGGGCTGGACCTTGTTCTCCTCTGAGGTTGCTGCAGGGGAGAGGCAGCGAGCTGGTGTGGGCTTATTATTAGCCCCCCGGCTTGGTGCCTCTGTGCTGGAGTCATCCCCAGTAAACGAGAGGGTTATTTCCCTACGCCTTAGGGCTGGGGGAAGGGTCCTGACTGTGGTTTGTGCTTATGCGCTGAACAGCAGTTCAGAGTACCCAGCCTTCTTAGAGTCTATCAGAGGGGTTCTGGAGAGCACCCCAGCTGGTGACTCCATAGTTCTACTGGGAGACTTCAACGCCCATGTGGGCAATGACAGTGTGACTTGGAGGGGCGTGGTTGGGAGGAACCGCCTCCCTGACCTGAACCCGTGTGGTGTGTTGTTGCTGGACTTCTGTGCGAATCGCGAAATGCAAAGTGAGGGTGTGCTGGGAACGTCCCGTTCGTCGAGTCTTCAACTCTGATCTCCGGCAGAGCTTCGCCTGCATCTCGAGGGAGGACCGGGATATTGAGTCCGAATGGGCCGTATTCCGTGCCTCTATTGCTGAGGCAGCCAGTCGTAGTTGCGGTCGCAAGGTGGTCGGTGCCAGTCGTGGTGGCAAGCCCCAAACCCGATGGTGGACACCGGGGGTTAGGGCTGCTGTCAAGCTGAAGAAGGAGTCCTATCTAGCATAGATGGCTTGCGGGACTCCCGAAGCAGCTGACAGGTACCGGCAGGCCAAGCGGCATGCGGCTTCGGCGGTGGTCGAGGCAAAAACTCGGGTGTGGGAGGAGTTCAGTGAGGCTATGTAGCACGACTTTCGGTCAGCCTCGAAAAGGTTTTGGCAAACCGTCCGACACCTCAGAAAGGGGAAGCATCCCCCAGTTCACACTGTTTACTGTGCGGACGGGGGCTTGCTGACCTCCACTGTGGATATAGTAGGTCGGTGGAAGGAATACTTTGAGGCCCTTCTCAATCCCACTGACATGCCTTCCGTAGAGGAAGCAGAGTCTGAGGATACGTACGTGGACAGTTCTATCACCGTGGCTGAGGTAATTGGGGTAGTCAAATCACTCCCCAGTGGCAAGGCTCCGGGGGTAGACGAGTTCCGCTCAGAATTTCTCAAGGCTCTGGATGTTGGAGGACTGTGTTGGTTGACACGCCTCTACAACATTGCATGGAAGTCAGGAACAGTACCTCTGGACTGGCAGACCGGGGTGGTGGTCCCCATTTTTAAAAAGGGTGACCGGAGGGTGTGTTCCAACTATAGGGGGATCACACTCCTCAGCCTTCCTGGGAAAGTCTACTCCAGGGTGCTGGAGAGAAGGGTACGACCGTTAGTCGAACCTCGGTTAGAGGAGCTGCAATGTGGTTTTCGTCCCGGTCGCGGAACACTGGACCAGCTCTACACCCTTGCAAGGGTACTCGAGGGTATGTGGGAGTTTGCCCAACCAGTCTACATGTGCTTTGTGGACCTGGAAAAGGCATTCGACCGTGTCCCTCGTGGTGTCCTGTGGGGGGTGCTCCGGGAGTACGGGATTGATGGTCCGCTTCTACGTGCCATTCGGTCCTTGTACAATCGAAGCAGGAGCCTGGTTCGCATTGCCAGCAGTAAGTCGAGCTTGTTTCCGGTGAACGTTGGCCTCCGCCAAGGCTGCCCTTTGTCACCGATTCTGTTCATAATCTTCATGGACAGAATTTCTAGGCGCAGTCAAGGTGTTGAGGGAGTCCAGCTTGGTGACCTTAGGATCTCGTCTCTGCTATTTGCAGACGATGTGGTCCTTATGGCCTCATCAGGCTGTGACCTTCAGCGTTTACTGGAGCGGTTTGCAGCTGAGTGTGAAGCTTCTGGGATGAGACTCAGCACCTCCAAATCCGAGGCCATGGTTCTCAGTCGGAAACGGGTGGACTGTACCCTCCGGGTTGGGAGTGAGGTCTTGCCTCAGGTGGAGGAGTTCAAGTATCTCGGGTTCTTGTTCACGAGTGAGGGAAGGTTGGAGCGTGAGATCGACAGACGGATCGGTGCAGCGTCTGCAGTAATGCGGTCGCTGTACCGGACCGTCGTGGTGAAGAGAGAGCTGAGCCGGAAGGCAAAGCTCTCTGTTTACCGATCGATCTACGTTCCCACCCTCACCTATGGTCATGAGTTATGGGTCATGACCGAAAGAATGAGATCGCGGATACAAGCGGCGGAAATGAGTTTCCTTCGTAGGGTGGCTGGACTCACCCTAAGAGATAGGGTGAGGAGCTCGGCCATCCGGGAGGAGCTCAGAGTAGAGCCGCTGCTCCTTCACATCGAGAGGAGCCAGTTGAGGTGGCTCAGGCATCTAGTCCGGATGCCTCCCGGGCGCCTCACTGGTGAGGTGTTTCGGGCATTCCCAGTCGGGAGAAGGCCCCTGAGAAGACCTAGGACACGCTGGAGGGACTATGTCTCACAGCTGGCCTGGGAACACCTTGGTGTCCTTCCGGTGGAGCTGGAAGAGGTCGCTGGGGACCGGGAAGTCTGGACTTCCCTACTGAAGCTGCTGCCACCGCGACCCGGACCCGGATAAGCGGAGGAAAACGGATGGACCTAATTGAAGGGGAATGTTAAACAATCATGATAAAGCAATATCGGAAGTTAAAAAAAGAAACAAAAAAGTCTAATTTTAATGGGAATGCCTGCTTATAGTGACAGGTTTTCACCGCTGCGCCGTGCAGGGATTGGAACACCAATTTAAATGAACTCTTCAAGATTAAATACACTTAATGCACTAAATAATCATCAAACGTACATATTTATTAATATGAGCAATGAACAAACTTCAGGCTCTGTCTGATTTCGGCTCTTTTCTCCCTGCGCATTTGTTTTGGGTGTACCCCGTATCTGGTGGGATAGGCTCCAGCTCACTCCTATTGCAACCCTAATGTGAACAAGCGTATGAAAATGGTTAATTGAATGGTTATTCCTGCAACAGTTTTATGAATATTTGCAAATTAAATAAACACACTCCTAACAGCCATTACCAAAACGCAGAGACGATAAAAACCAAAGAACTAATATACTGTAATTACATAATCAATCAAAAATAATTTTGCTACATTAGGTCAGATAAACTGTCAGGTTTAAGTCAGGTCGGGTGGATCCCAGGATGCAGCGACAAAGACCAGTGAGAGTCTTTATTGTAAAGGTTAGGCTCAGGCAGCAAGGACTAGTAAAGGGAACACAAAATTTAAAGCTGGGTGGAAAAAAAAAAACAAGACAGGAAAAACACTGACGTAACAAAAGGACTAAAAGGGAGGCCCATGGGATGCACAAGTAACTACAGTATTCAACTAAAAATGGTTACAAGGGGTAGTCATGACGGCTGCTCACAAGGTCTGAGACGAAAAGTATTATCTTGCACTGTGTGGGAGCACGTTAATTAAAGTGCCCAGTTGTCATATGGGATACTTGAAGAAAAATAAAAAGGAGATGGAGCATGAAGTTCTTCATTGCTCTATGTCATATGAACAAGTAAGTTTGATTATATGTTGTGCATTAAGAGTGTTTACCCTTGAAGATTTCATTTATATTTGGGTTCCAATCCCTGCACTGTGAAAACCTGTCAGAGAGAGGGGAGATTCCCATGAAAACGAGTTATCGCTTGTTTTTTGGATTTTTGTACTTTGGATGCTGCGTTATCATGTTTGTTAAACTTTCCCTTTCAATTTGGTATCGAATTAATATGCAGACCTAAATCATAGCGATTGCAAGTAGACAAAAGTGTAGCTCAAGTTCAAGCCATTCAAACGGGAGGAGCCCAACATCCGGCTGAAATAAAAGATATGTAGGATGATTACTTATCTATTCATCAGTGCTCACGTAACACTAGCAAAATGTGACCATGCAACACACCAGAATTACTAATTTAGCATAAAATGTACCCACCAAATAATCATGTTCAATATTTCAAATTAATGACGTTTTTTTAATGTTTTTTAAGTGTGGGCGAAAAGGGGTATGTGGCTTCAGGTCAAATGTCTGAAGTGGTATGCAAAACGTTTGGGAACCACTGCCATACACTGTATGAATCTCTTGGAACATTGGATACATTGATTATTTGACACTCAAATGAAACTATAACCTGCGCTGTGATGTGGATGAGAATCTTTGCCCAGACAGACAGCAGCGTGTCGACACCCAGGAAGGCAAGGACGGTGTCCAGGAGGAGGAGGGTGGGGACAGCGACCAGTGAGGCATCGTCAGCTTTACAGTATTTACAGTACTTAAGGCTGCATATCATTTTCCTATTTTTTGTTAATGTGTTTTTTATGCTCTGTTATGCCAAACACATTTTTCCATTACTCTAATGTATGAAAGTTAGTTGTGTTTTTGATAAATATAGTTTTTCCTTGGCAGTATGAGTGCAATGGTAAATTTTTTCCCAATTTTATACACAATTGTTTTTTGTTACCGCGCGTTTGCTGAGTGGTTAGCACATTGGCCACACAGTCAGGAGATCTGGAAGACTTGGGTTCAAATCTCCGTTGGGCATCTCTGTGTGGAGTTTGCATGTTCTCCCCGTGCGTGTGTGGGTTTTCTCCTGGTACTCCGGTTTCCTCCCACATTCCAAAAACATGCATGTTAGGTTAATTGGTGACTCTAAATTGTCCATTAGAGTATAAATGTGAGTGTGAATGTTTGTTTATATGTGCCCTGCGTATAGAAAATGAATGAATGACTACAGTAACCATTCTTATTGATAAACTAGGCTAAGACTGAGATGTGGACATGAGGCATACTTCAAAGGTCCTCTGCCATTGTGACAAAACATTCGAGCATTTCCTCTTGCAGTGGGGCCGCACGGTGGTCGAGTGCTTTGCATGTCGGCCACACAGTCAAGAGATTTGGAAGACCTGGGTACTCCGGTTTCCTCCCACATTCTAAAGACATGCATTTTAGGTTAATTGGCGACTCTAAATTGTCCATAGGTATGAATGGAAGTGTGAATGTTCGTTTGTCTGACCTGCGACTGCGACTAACGACCAGGTGTACCCCGCCTCTCGTCCAAAGTCAGCTGGGATAGGCTCCAGCATACCCCTGCGAGCCTAATGAGGATAAGCGGCATAGAAAATGGATGGATGGATAACTTGCAGTGCTTACATAATGCCAAAAGGATGACACATTTTACGCCCGCTGACAATTTATATGGGAAAGAAATGTATTATTGATTGAAGTGTTTTGGGAGCAGCATGAGCTTTTGCAGGTGAATCATGATGTTACGCTAAACTGTCCAAGTTTATTTGGCTTAAAGAACCAAGCTCGGTCTGGTTCAAGAAATGAGCCAAAGCATTTGAGAAGGCATTGCATTTTAGTGGCACTGATTATTCACAAGGGAAAGAAATTAACTTTCAATCAAACAGTTTTGGAAGAGGTATGAGCCTTTGCAAATAAGTTAAAAGTGTGCTCGACTGTAAAAACAAATTCAAACTAATTTGGCCAAATGATCTTAGAGTTGCCCGGCGATTGGCAACTGGCGACCAGTCCATAGTGTACCCCGCCTCTCGCCCAAAGTCAGCCGGGATAGGCTCCAGCATACCCGTGACACTAATGAGCATAAGCGGATGGATGGATCTTAAGAGTTTTAAGAATGTGATTTTTTGTTTCTATAAATGAACCAAACCAGAAAAACTATGCAGATTTAAAGCATATTGATTGCAAATGAACAATATTGAAGCTTAAGTTCAACCCAGGATCCCAACATCCGGATGTGTAGGACCAATACTTGTCTAACACCTTTAGCAAAATTTCACCATGCAAAATACACATTTTCTGAACCAGAATTTCTTACTATAAAAATATTTAACCGATTAATAACGTAATGAAAATTAAATATGGTTTGTTTCCTAAGTGTGCAGGAGTAGGGAGTACGCGACTTCAAGTCAAATGTCTGAGAGGGTAGATGACAGTTTGAAAACCACTGCTGTACAGTAATGGCCTGATCTTCTAATATCCCATCTGTTTTGCTGTTACACAATAAAAAGTGCACTCATTTGAATCCAAAAAATGATAAACAGCAGTTGCTTCCAAATGAATACATAGCCATCACTTTCAGAAATGCTCCTGGTGAATCTGCTACCATCTGCTTAATATTCATGCAGTAACAGAGCGATGCTTACGTTCTGCATGGCAACAAAGAGTGTTTTTGTCGGCAAGCCTTTCATAGATGTCTATTTCGGCACTTTGAAGCATCCATCCCTTCTCTCGCCTTCTTTCTCCAAATGCATCACCTCCTAGCCCTTGTGGCTTCAAGGGCCAGCTCCTCTTTGAAAACATCTGCTTCCATGAAGCCCACACAAACCTGGTGGATCACCTTGATAGCTTTCAAGCTTGCCTTGATGCTTGAATATCCGCTGATGAATGAAAGGGACATGCTCATGGGATGAAAGCAACCCGGGAGCGCTCATCCAATGAATATGTCTTCATTTGTTTTCTTATTTTGTCTTAAATTTCATCACAAGTTGCACCTGGAGATTGCTTAAACTAGCAGAAGAAGAATACCAAATTCCACAGTAGTTCCTGGAACTAAAAAAAAAAAGAGGTCCTGCAGGACTATTTATCCCACTACTGTAAACGTAAAATTGAAGGCTTCAGGGCACCATCTCTCCCAGAGGCCATATTTATACACCACAGCGTGTCTTGCACGGCTCTTTGTGAACATGCTTTTGTCATGCAGATAAATAACACGGTGCTACATTTCCCATATGCAGCCTTGTCACGTTACAGTGACAACTCATCTGTCTACATGATGTATCTACTCTGTACCTACACCTCATCTTCACTAGCCCAAACTTTTATTAGCAGCTTTGTTGCTTGATGTGCCTTAGCTACAATGTTAAAAAGAAGTATACAGCACAGTACATGCACAAATTTTCAGCATTTCATACACATTGTGATGCACTACATGAATACAAAATATACAACGCATACTGCTGGTGCTGACGTAGAGCATACATTTGCATTATGCCATACAGTATGTCCTTAAATCCTGGTCTCTGCTCAAATAGACAGTGTTGGGCAAATTACAGTATTTTCCAGGACAGGCTATGCTCACACTGCAAGTCACTTCCAATATTTTTGCTGTGTGGCTTGCATCTGTATCTGAACAGTAGGCTACAATTCCCATTGTTTTAATGCAACCCAGGCCTCTTTCATATGTAGATATAATTCTGATATACAGTATATCTGATGCTACTGTCGTCTGAGCGTTCAGGTCTCGTATATCCGACCTGCAAGTCATTGAAAGGCGACAAGCGTCCCGACCCGTTGACTATGATCATGTTTAATTCCCTCCGTGATGTATTGTTTTCTAGGCATATGTGTACGGGAAGTGACAGACATGCGCAGAAAACAATACCTCATGCATGGAATTAATTCATTATTAATATCAATTTCCTCTGCTTATCCAGGTCCGGGTCAAAGGGGTAGCAGTCCCAGTAGGGAAGTCCAGACTTTCTGGTCTCCGGGCAACCCTTCAAGTTCCACCAAGAGGACACCAAGGTGTTCCCAGGCCAGCCGTGGGACGTACAGTAGTCCCTCCAGCATGCACTAGGTGTGCCCCAGATTGAACACAGATCGATCGTAAATATTTCATTCCATTCATATTACACACAAATACATATTACGTTTTTTGGGTATTGTGAATGACTACCTAAACACAGTATATTGGCTTTAACAACACTTAACATGTATAGTATGTTCTTGCCTTTGAATGATGTTGAGGTCATCCGTGTATTTACATAATGAAAACAACAGCTTTAGCTCCACTTGAGCTGCAACTAACGTTTATTTTCTTAGTTGATTAATCTGAAGCTTGTTGTTTTGATTAATCATGTAATCGTATTTTTGTGGTTACGGCATGGATAACCTGGAACTAACCTGGGATTATCGTGCCTGTCTGAGATCATTCAAACCTGCAATAAAACCCTGTTGTTCAATCGATCAAGTATGGTGCTTGTGTGTCACACTAAACATTACAGAAACATTGCTAACTCCTAGTGACCTCTGAACAATACTACATATCACCAACGTTTTTGAATGCATGCTATATATTTGTTTTTAGTTTGTTCAGCCACTTTTATATTTAATTACAGTACAGGAGTACCAAAATTCTATTGCCTTTGATTTTTGTCGCCAACTTGAGCCATCCGCTTTATGCAATGAGAAGAAGCAAATGGAAAAGACAAAGACAAAACCGGAAAAGCAACACCAAAATGAAAAAAAAACAAAGACAATACAGAAAAAGCAAAGACAAAATGGAAAAAGAAAATGACGACATATGTAAACATATGTAGTCACATATCCAAACCATGAAGCCCGATATAGACTCTGCCTGTGTGGCACAAACACATTCCAACAACCAAAGGCTGAGGACGAATGCTTGCCACCTGGCTTTTCAAGTAAGAGATCGGAACGACACAATGCTTTTAGGGAGGTATCCATGCACATCCACTCATATGTAGTAGTTAAGCATTTCTTATGATGCCTTCTATGAAGCTATATTTTATTCATGAAAAGGCGGCTCCGTCATCTCCATAATGACGCCGGATCATCTACTTTAAATGGTCCTTAAAACTGGAAGAACAAGAAGATTTAAAGAAAAAACAAAAATGAAGTCAAACTATTAAGACAATCATAGTCATAATTTTCATATTAGGAAAAATAATGTAATTTTGTAGTAAAGTTGAATCTCTAAAATTAAAATATCAAAGAAAAAAAACTTTTTTTGAAGTCATAGTATTGTGAAAAACAAAATAATTAAAGTCAGAATTTTACCTTAATAATAATAATCATGAGACAAAAATTAAAAAGAAAGGAAAAAGCAAGAATTTTATGACAATAAAATCAACATATTTGAAAAAAGTCATTCTATTGAGGGAAAAAAATTGCAATTTTAGTTGCATGGACTATAAATAAAGAATAAATTTGTTTTTTTTTAAGTCATAATATTATGAGAAACAAACAAAAATAAATAAAACAAAATAAAAATATTACAGGCAAAAATTCATAACTACGAGAAGAAAATGTACTAGAAGAAAGTTGACATACTTGGAAAGTGAAAAAAACCAGCAGCAATGCCAAAAAAAAAAGCAAAGACCGATGCTAATGCTAATAATACACTTTACCTTTTTTTTCAACCAGTTTTTTCTTTAAATATACAGTATATAACTTCTTAGCATAGCTACATATGTTGTTTTACAAAATGTCAGAGTGGCCATTTTTCACCCCTGGTTTATAGGACATAAAAATATTTATTTGATGACGTGCATGCAACATTTGTTGGCTTCTTTGCTTACAATGACATTTAAAATAAAAGACACTTCACATCAATGAATGTTTACTACTTCTGTTTCTGCGATATCATGCAGCTTTGTCAGTCATTTTCAACTCAACAGTGTTATAAAAATGTCATTCCCTTTTCAGAGGAGCAAAATATTGTATAAATAAGAATAATGTAGTTACAAAGAGCTTTTATCCAGAAGAAATAGACCATTTTTTACGAAAAGGATAACGGAAGAAGAAAATGCGACGTCTCATCTGCTGTTGCCATGATTTACGGGGACAAAAAACGGGCTCTGTGGGAAAATCAAAGAGGCGCTTCATCTTGAAAGAAACCCCACAGTGAGCAACGTGACATGTTTGTTTAAAAAATCAGTCATTGTCTGACACCTTGCTAAAAATGGATGTAAAGCTGCTCCTTCTGCCATTGGGATTAGTCTCAAACACACAATGAGATCCCTTTCCATCTTCGTCAGACTTTGTTTTGTACCTTATTTGAAAAACTTAACAGCAGATTGTGTCACTGTGACACCTCCTGCTTGGCATTATTTACTCTCTGCTTTTGCGTCAAATCTTGTCATGACTCTGTTGCCATGGAGATCCTGAAAGGGGAAAGAGGGCGTAGCTATCAAAATCCAGCCCCCCTATTGTATGGACACGGACACGGTATCATGGCTCGCATCCAACAGCTTTGAGCCTGAAGAGAAGCAAAATTTATTGTTGTTTGTATATGGCAGCCTGCAAAACTTGAGAAAGCAGAGTTGAAAATGATATAGAAATAAAACATAATCAAGCTCATTTGAGGGGATGGAAGCCAATACATTGAATGTAAGGCGATGTTTTTGAAAAACATTTTTTTACTTAAGTTTTATATAACTGCAGAGCTACAGTGGTGTGAAAAACTATTTGCCCCCTTCCTGACTTTTTATTCTTTTGCATGTTTGTCACACAAAATGTTTCTGATCATCAAACACATTTTAATATTAGTCAAAGATAACACAAGTAAACACACAATGCAGTTTTTAAATGAATGTTTTTATTATTTAGGGAGAAAAAGTGTGAAAAAGTAATTGCCCCTGCACCTAATAACTGGTTGGGCCACGCTTAGCAGCAATAACTGCAATCAAACGTTTGCAATAACTTGCATCAAGTCTTTTACAGCGCTCTGGAGGAATTTTGGCCCACTCATCTTTGCAGAATTGTTGTCATTCAGCTTTATTTGAGGGTTTTCTAGCATGAACCGCCTTCTTAAGGTCATGCCACAGCATCTAAATGGGAATGAGGTCAGGACTTTGACTAGGCCACTCCAAAGTCTTCATTTTCTTTTTCTTCAGCCATTCAGAGGTGGATTTGCTGATGTGTTTTGGGTCATTGTCCTGCTGCAGCACCCAAGATTGCTTTAGATTGAGTTGATGAACAGATGGCCATTTTCCTTCAGGATTTTTTGGTAGACAGTAGAATTCATGCTTCCATCTATCACAGCAGGCCTTCCAGGTCCTGAAGCAGCAAAACAACCCTGGACCATGACACTACCACCACCATATTTTACTGTTGGTATGATATTCTTTTTATGAAATGCTGTATTACTTTAATGCCAGATGTAACGGGACACGCACCTTCCAAAAAGTTCAACTTTTGTCTCGTCAGTTTACAAGATATTTTCCCAAAAGTCTTGGCAGTCATCGAGATGTTGTTTAGCAACAATAAGACAAGCCTTAATGTTCTTTTTGCTTAATAGTGGTTTGCGTCTTGGAACTCTACCATGCCAGCTGTTTTTGCCCAGTCTCTTTCTTATGGTGGAGTCGTGAACACTGAGCTTAACTGAGGTAAGTGAGGCCTGCAGTTCTTTAGATGTTGCCCTTGGATCTTTTGTAACGTCTCGAATGAGTTGTCTCTGCGCTCTTGGGGTAATTTTGGGCGGCCGGCCCTGGGAAGGTTCACCACTGTTCCATGTTTTTGCCATTTGTGGATAATGGTTCTCACTGTGGTAATCAGGCCTGGAGGTGGCTACAGAAATTGAACTCCTGTGTGATAAACCAAAGTTAAGTTATTTTTTTAACAAGAGGGGAAATCACTTTTTCACACAGGGCCATGTAGATTTGGAGTTTTTTTCCTCCCTTAATAACGTAAACCTTAATTTAAAAACTGGATTTTGTGTTCAACTATGTTATCTTTGACTAATAGTTAACTATTTTTTATGAGCAGAAACATTTAAGTGTGACAAACATGCAAAAGAATAAAAAGTCAGGAAGGGGACAAATCGTTTTTCACCCCACTGTATATTAAATTGAAATACAATGAAACTGTCACACTCTGGGTTTTGGTTTGCGTGTCAGTCTGTTTAATTTCCATTATTAGGCCTTTGTTCCTGTTTCATGCCTTTTATTTTGTAGTCACTTCCTGTTTGTTTCCATTTTCTTACATCCAAATCTAATTTTCTGCACCTGTTTCATGTCATTATTTAGTTGAGCCAGTGGCTTCTGTTTGTGTTAGAGCATTGCTGAAGGTCTGCTTTTGTTTAGAGATTCCTGCCGCTGCACTGCAGCAAGTATTCTTAAAACACTTTTTAAACTGCTTTTGGGTACAAGTCTCTGGCATCCTGGGGTCGTTGCCGCAATGCTCTCGCCTAACCCTGACAGAAACATTAATTCTACACAAGCATTAAAACCACCAGGGGAGGTTTAACTTCCGTAAAATAAGTCATTATATAATCACTTAAGATGCTCTCGAACAGCAAATGTTTTAGTTTTTATTGCTATTTTTTCACTGGTTGTACTGTGCAACCTCTAAGGTCAAACAAAATCAGCTCCAGATTCCAACCTTGAAATTATGCTTGCAGTTATTTGGAAAGATTTTGTAATTTTTAAACAATTTCATAGAACATGATGAAAGTGGAACATGTGTACTTAAAATCAATTTTAAAACAGATTTTTATCTTAAATAAATAATGAATCAAATGCAATTGTCAATGCAGTCTATTGTGGCGAATCCTGCAAATCAGGTCACAATGCAACTAATACTTTCCCACAATATAGTTGCAACAGAGTTGCCGTTGTTGTGGAGGAGACTCCAAAATAATTCGACTAAGGAGGAGAAGAATGCAAATTTACCTTGTACACAACTTGAGATTTATAGATTATTTTATTAAAAGAAGCTGAATATAGTGCGCCACTGGGATGCAATTCCATTTTAAAAGCCCTTGAAATGAGCAGGATATGACCCCTTTAAGTAACATTATTAACTGTCATACAAGTGTAAAAATAAGTTCTTAAGGCAGGTGTCACCAACCTGTTAATCGCGAGCTACTGGTTGATCTGGTCGATCGCGAGAACATTAGAACAAAATGTTATCATTACATCAGTGCCCTCCGTTTCCGAAGAGTGACCACCAAGCACGCATTTGAAATCACTCAACATACACATCGCCGCCCTCCAGCTCCAGCTAGGATCCCATTCACCAAAACCCGACCTGAAGTATCAGCGCACGTACTCCGGCAATCCGGTGTACGTGCAGAGCGGAGGTAAGGCAAAGGGGGCGAGAGCGTGACAGAGAACAGCACACGTCAGAAATTATTGCACGTTAATATGCTCCAAATCTGAAATATTGACATCATCCATCCATTTTATTTACCGCTTATCCTCATTAGGGTCACAGGTATGCTGGAGCCTCTCAACACCCAAAAATAACACAAAGTGTTGTCCTCCTAATGTTGCTTTTAAAAAAACTTGATATTGTGGCTTTTTGCTTCTGCTTTTTTTCATAAGTTTATTTTCAACACAATCCCCAAGAGGCTTCTTCCCAGACAGCCACAGATGTTAATGCCAGCTAATCGCTGTGTCTGCAGCAACGCCCCAAGGCTGAAAACAACTTGTCACTCCACTCCCTGCTGGAGTCGTTCTGCTGCTCCTGAAGGATTTGGTGGATTAGGTTGGCATTTATTGTCTGCACCAAAGAGATATTCTGGACACATACCAGTACACACATACATCCCACAGTGTGCTGGCTTGTCCCCCAGTTGGCGTCATTAAATAACATATTGTAATATCAACTTAACAGACAAGCTGTGAATGTGAGAAGAAGCCAACAGGAGGCAGCCATGCATCCGCTACTGACACACAGTTTAGGGACTGTACCCAGAAAATCAAAATCCAAATCTGACATACACAAAACACTTTTACATGAAATAATGGGCATATATAGTCAAAATTCAACTTGCTGAAGAAGAGTTTGAGCATTCAGGCATACAGTGCTTGGGCCTGCATCACATCTGATGCAGGCCATATATGCCCTTAAAGACATGCACATTATTCTTAAGCAATATGGTGACAGTGGTAAAAACAAGATATACAGTATTATTCCAATGCTATTATTGGCTGTATTTGTCATGACTGAACGGTGCCCTTTCTTTATCTTCTTTCAGCAGTAGGTACATAAATATTCTGAATAATAAAAACAACTGTTGACATGGAGACAAGAAGACACTAATATTATTTACAAAGAATTGAGGGAAAACTGTACCTTTTCAGAATTTCATCCACATCCAGACAAGAATGCATGTCTTTCTCTTTCAGTAGCGATTTTTCACAAACAGTTAGGGTGGTCACAAGACACATAAGATACACAAGATTGGGTCCGCAAAAACGAGACAGGACAAGATTTTAACATTACTTTCAAGAAAAGTACAATGAAAAAATATAACAATATATTGAAATCTTTACGTTTAATTTCTACTGCGTTACACACTTCTACACTCTTATGTGTATGCTACCAGCCCTGCCTCCCCCCACTGAGACAAAGAGAATGTATGACTGACAAAATGGCTCCCTCTGTTTATGCCTAACGCACCAAGGTGCTGAAACCAATGCACAGAGTGACGCCCAGTCTTACCTGCTTGGAGGCATGAGACGAGGAAAACAAACACACGTGCACAGATAGTACAGTATGTTGCAACCAGAAAAATTATCACTTTAATGTTAATTTATTGTGTAAATAATCAATGAATTTATTACCATCCCAGGCAGTGTGCATAAGACAGCTTTTTTCTGAACAAGAAATCTTACATTTTAATCTCACGAAATGTTGTGACACAAGACCTTGACACTCCTACTAACAATGCACATAATGGGGTGTCACCTATTTTACCTATACTGAAAGGCATTCTAAGTAAAACACACAAAAAAAGCTGCATTGACATAACGTGAACTGCATCATTCGTTTGTGATGCAGTCTCTTGGAGCAGTGTCCTTCTTACCACATATACAATGCCTTTCCACCAATGGTAACACTCTATGCCACTCAGCGCAGCAGAAACATTTCTGTTGGCATGGTTTGGCAAACCCCACATTTACACCACCAAGTCATGCCGAGCCCGGATCTCTCAGCTCCCATCTCCTCCGATGTTACACTCTCTCCTCTTGCTCTCTTAGCTTCTAAAACTTGTAGCTCATCCTTTATATTTCTATATTTAGACTCAAAAAATAAGGTTCTGGATCCTCATTTGTTGTAGTACCTAGTCCGCAGTGGTGGCTCTCACAAAGTCTGCCATAGGAAACACAAAACACGCTCTTTATGCTTGTTGATGGTGGAAGTAGCATTAGTTGCTTTGCGCTCTGTGAAACCAATGCACCTACAAAATAAGTTCTGGTAATGCCTAACCAAAACACTAAGTTTTACTGTAAGTTGCGTATTATCATATCTTTTACTACATAGTTACAGCATGTATGTAAAACATTGTTGGAGATGTTTTAATGTTTTTTTCAAGAGGACTTTAAAGGTGGAAAAGGCTTGTGGGAAAAACTGTAAGCACAAGGCGGCTATCTAGAAGGCACAGAAAAGGGAAAATATGTGTTCTTGTCTCACATTGGAATTGCAGATGATGGGCGAATTTCTTTGAACAATACTCAGCTAGAGAAACAGTCAAATTTATGTGAATGGTAACAGAAAAACAACAAAGAAGAAGAGTAAAACTAGATAGAAAGAAATTAATATTTTTACGCTCTTGAGGAGATCCCCCCTGATTTTCGCACGCATTAATGAGCTAATGACAAGAATACATTTGAAATTTCTTATTCCAGGGCATGCAATGTGAGCTTTGATGAGGGGTAGATGTGTTTGTTTGACAATATCCATGGCTCGTAAGTGAAAAGTGATAGCTGACTAACAACTGCTCGTTTGTATGTGTCTCAATAAATGTCATTAACTAATCATGATCCATCTTTCAATTCAAAGAAGATGCTTAACTTGCTCCTCGCATTACCAGTTCTTTCATTGGGCTCTTGACAACTATCTGGTGTAACGTTGAGATGAAGCTACGTGCTAATAAAAATGGATTCCTAAGCTTTCATTGTGTTTACCTTTCATGACATCAGCATCAGACATCCGATATCATCATATGAATGGACATCTCAATTTTATGCCAAAATTATCGGACTAATTTCATTCCTACTATATGTGTATGCCAAGGCCCAATAAAAAAAAAAACAAATTGCAAAATGCCACAAATGACACCCTGGCTAAATTTTGGACATCCCTGCTATTTATGATGCATCCATTTTCTTTACCTCCTCATTAGGGTCGCGGGTATGCTGGAGCCTATCCCATCTGAATTTGGGCGAGAGGCGGGGTACACCCTGGACTGGTCGCCAGTCAATCGCAGGGCAGACAATTAACCATTCACACTCACATTCATACCTATGGACAATTTAGAGTCACCAATTAACCTAACATGCATGTTTTTGGAAGATGGGAGGAAACCGCAGTACCCGGAGGAAACCCACGCATGTACGGGGAGAACTTGCAATCTCCATACAGAGATGCGCTATTGATGATTATAAAAGGATATTGTCACAATACCAAATGCACTAATTACCAGTAATTGTGTGTTTTTTTACATGAACATTTACATGTAAAAAATCATTCGCCATGCAGTGTGTCATTGTGTTTCAAGATTGACTAACACAATCATTCAGCTCTTCTTGGTTGATATCAAGATGATAAACGTTGACGTTTACAATTGCTGAAAATCATTTCAATAAGTGTTGTGATGATGAAAAGGGGTACATTAAAGAGACGGCCCAATGTTGTAAGAAGTCCATCGGTCCCACAAAGTGATATACTGTATTGTAGCTGTCATCTGATAGAGCCTCTCTCCTCTCACTAACAAGCAAGGACTTTCAAAGAAAGCACAGGCTTGTGATGAACTTGGAGCTCTGGAGCTTCACCTAATTGGACACAGCCCAGGCTCTACTGTATGTGCACCTCACACACACACACACGCAGACACATTGTTGCAATTAGGACGAAGGTACAGCTCCAGTGCTTGTTTACTGCAAGAGTGACTTAATTGGTCACACATTTTTCACTGAGACAGTCAACTTCATGGCAAAACAAGAATTCATCCAATAAACTTTCTAAAGAATGTGTTGTCAGTTTTAGTGTTAGTTCATGCATTCACTGTGTTCCTTTTCCCAATGCAAGTCCATATTCGTGTGTGAACATGTTCACAGAAATGAGTTCAAATTTGTTATCTTTCTAGAAATCATCTATCCATCCATTTTCTATGCCGCTTATCCTCATTAGGGTCGCGGGTATGCTGGAGCCTATCCCAACGGATTTTGGCCAAGAGCCTCTCAAATGAGAATCTTTTTTAATTTTCCTAGTCATCCATGAAAGCCGACCTGTTATCTTGTATATTAAACTAGACAAGACGTTCACACAAATCGGCTTTGACTTTGGAAAACAGTGATAAGAACTTTAGCCTGATTTCTGATATTTTGGGGAGCAAACCAGTAACTGTTTGTGTTTGGGTACTAATGATTTGGTCTGTCTATGGCCTAGCCAATTACTCCATTAATCCAAACAACAATCTATCCATCCATTTTCTATGCTTACCCTCATTAGGGTCGCGGGGGTATGCTGGAGCACAGGGCACATATAGAAAAACAACCATTCACAGTCGCATTCATACCTGTGGACAATTAACTTAACATGTATGTTTTTGGAATGTGGGAGGAAACCAGAGTACCCAGAGACCACCCACACCCCCAAAAAAGATTCAGTTTAATCAACTAAGGTAACAATCGGTAGTTGCAGCCCTATTTACAACATTGGCAGCATTGTGTGATAAAACTGTACATGACCCACATACCAAAGAGGCCTTTTATTTTGGCCATTTTCATCAGTTGGCTTCATTTGACTGGAGAGGCTCGAACTGTATTCACCCGCTTTGGCTGACAAGCTGTGAGAGTTTACCATTTCTCATTGTTGTTTTCTTCTTCCTCGCTGACTGAAGCATGCAGAGGGCAGAGGGTGCAAAGCAGCACTGTGCTTTTCCAATCAGGTCATTTAGCAAATCTCAACTGACTGCTGCTCCAGTTACCATGGAGAAGAAATAAGCAGAGAAAGCGAGAGAGAGAGCGACAGAGAAAGAGGAGCGTGAGGCAAAAATCAATGATTCCCCTTTGAGCGGAACTTGAGGTCTGTGTTGACCGTGAGCTCTGTTGAATAAGAGCATGTCGTTTCAGCCTCTTTAGAGGATTTAATGAACATTTCTCTTTAAAGGACAAATACAAATGAAACCCCAACTGACGCTGAGGAAGTGACACCATTATAATGCTGGTTTGTGTGGTGCACTGAAGCAGGCCGCACAGGTACAAACTGCAGCTGCTGCTTCTATTCTAAGAAAGGAAACCAGGACAACGCAGGAGACAGTTGTCATTGGCTCCCTTTTGCCGTTCAGAAAACAGAAAGTCTGCACACTTCCCTGTGTCCTGTCAAAATTAATTGCATGCATAAGCACAAGGTAATCCAAGGAGCTTTTGGCTGCCACCTGTTGGTGATTCAACTCAAGTTCACCCAATCACCTTGCAGCCTCTTTTTCGTCATGCTGCAGCATTTATCCTCTCTGTGCTGCTGGTGGATGCTCTCTTTGGCCCCAGCATGACTCATAAAGGCAGCAGACCATAGAGCGCACTGCTGCTGAGGAGCAGCAAAAGTCCCATTATCGTAAACGCAGCAATTGGGATTCATTCCATTTGGAGAACAGCTACACAACGTGGTTTTTATGACAATTATATCCTTGAATGTGCCTGGTTAGATGGTTCAGAGGTGACGCTCTATTCTTAATCTAGTACCAGTCTTGCATTAAAAAAGCACAATATGAAATCAAGCCATGATTGACAGGTGACATATTGCACAATCCACCATTCGTTACAAGTAAGAGTTCCAAGCAAGCTATACAATACAAGCTGTTTATAGACACACACCTACACTTGCATGTGTGCAGCCGCTCTCCCCTCCTGTTGCCACAGCAACGCAGCCCTTGCCTCCATGTCTCAGTGATGACACACGCTCCCCGCAATAAGGATAAGCCTTCTATGGTACACTTGCAGATGAGAGAACACACACAGGACGCGAGTTCGTCAACAACTTCGCACCTAAAATAGCACAATGGATTCATATTAACCAGAAATGTTTCTATTTATGGAAGTTTTCCATGCGTAAAAAGCAATAGAGGGTGTAAAGCAGGCGGAAACGCAACTTTTCAATGCCAAACTTGAATACATTTCAGCCAAAAGACAAGGAATAAGACAAAGCAGTATGATGCGGTTTTGTCTGATTCATGTCAAAACACACACTGCTTTTATGACACACTAATGGCCGAGCTGAAGCAATAACACACAAAGTAATAACGTCAGGGACTCACCTCACAGTTGCGTCCAGTGAAGCCCTGAGCACAGGTGCAGGTGTACTCCCAGGTGTCCTCTGCCCTGCCGGGAGCGGGGACAGCCACGCACAACCCCTCGTTGAGGCAGGGCTGTCCCTCACAGGGGTCCGGCCCGAGTGCGGCCTGGGTCGGCGTGGGTTCCGCCGGTGCCGGGGTGTCCGGGGCCAGCTGGAACGGGGAGGGGACGGCCCTGACGCTGCAGCTTAGGAGCATAAGGAGGAGGAGGAACAGTGGAAGTGTTGAATTCAGACTCATCCTTCTCTTCTCTGTTTGTGAGGTGGAAGCAGGATGTCAGGCAGGCAGCACTGACAGTAGACTGGCTGAGATGGATGCAGGGGGGGAAACAGAGGGGGAGGGTGTGTGTGTGCTGTTCTTTACCGTGTCTGAGTCACAGTGACGACACACACATACTCCGCCCCCTCTACACACTCTCTCTCCTTGGCATCGTTTCCACATTACGCAGAGCAACATAGATGTCTTCTCAAGTGCAAGCCCTGATTGGAGGTGGTCTCCTACGAAGGAAAAGGTGGACAACAAATGTCCAACCACCTAGATGTGAGAAAGATATGCACTAAAGAGCCCAAGAGGGTGCTTTAATAGATTATTCTTACCATCTTTGATTTTCCAGCCTAAGCAGGGAAGCTCAGACTTCCCTCACCCCGGCTACTTCGTCCAGCTCCTCCTGGCGGATCCTGAGGCTGTCCCAGGCCAGTTGAGAGACGTAGTCTCTCCAACGTGTCCTGGTACTTCCCTAAGGCCTCCTACCGGTCGGATGTAGCCTGAACACCTCCCCAGGGAGGTGTTTGGAAGGCATTCTGTCCAGAAGCTTTAGCCACCTCGTCTGGCTTCTCTCAATGCGAAGGAGCAGTGGTTCTACACGGAGTCTCTCCCGAATGAACGGAGGGCCCAGTCACCATGCGGAGAAAACTCATTTTGGCCGCTTGCACCCGTGACCTTGTCCTTTTGGTCACTACCCAAAGCTCATGACCATAGGTCAGTGTTATTCAACCACTGTGCCGTGGCGTAGTGCCTGGTGTGCCGTGGGAAATCATCCACTTTCACCTAATTGGTGTATAAATTTTTTTTGAAAAGGATTTGAATATGAGCATGTTGGCCTCACAGTCAGAAGGTTCTGGGTTTGAATCTCCAATGGGCATCTCTGTATGGAGTTTGCATGTTCTCTCCGTGCGTGTGTGGGTTTTCTCCGGGTACTCCGGTTTCCTCCCACATTCCAAAAACATGCATGTTAGGTTAATTGCTTTGGGATTTTTGTAAAGAAAAACGTGTGCCTTGTCTGAAAAAAGGTTGAAAAACACTGCCATAGGTGAGGGTAGGAACGTAGATCAACCAGTAAATTGAAATTTTGCCTTTCGGGCTCATTGAGAGGATGCTAACCTGTCTACTGCTCTGTTTTGCTGTCCTGTTATAAATAAAAAAAACATTCTCCATCCCCCTACTTGTACCTTTCGGAGTCCTAATAGATTACCACATAGTGTCGGTGGGAATATAGAGCGTAGTTCTTCGGGAAGGAAGGAAACTTTGCTCTTGCTTCAGCCAAGTTTTTATTTCTAACGGGACAGCAAATCAAGAGCAGCTGGGCACAAACTGATTAGCATGGGTTAGCATCACGGTTAGCATCATTTCGCTTCCGCCTTCCACGCCACATAAGGCCCCCTTTTCAGAGCGGTCAGCTTGAACGTCAGGCTATGCCTGTAATCATTTAAATCTCGGATTTCTCGGATTACTTTCATTCGCCGTTGTAAGAGTCATTGCCTGAGACACGCATAAAGACCTTGCTATCCCGTCGTACTCCCGATCACACACTGCCCGATGTTGTCAAGTCGCACGTGCCTCTTCCAGCCACGTGGGGGCGCTGTTCTGCCTACGGTAGTTTTTTTAAAGCGCTCTTGAAAACAAAAGAGCATTACTGTACAGATTCAAATGTAAATACACGGTCTCTGGCAATGGGTTGCTGTAGCAAATGGTCCTGAGCAGGGTCAGATCGGGTATGCATGATAACTTTCCCCAAAATACGACTTTTTCATTTCCCGTGCGGCAAAGCTGGCATGGCCGTTGCTGTGCATGCCGGCCACCGTACTTTGGCCGGTGCACGTCGCTCACTATTCCCCAGTAAAACTAGAGCCTGCACCTCGGTGTCTAAACGATTCCGTTTCGAAACACATTGATACAACGTTAAACCACGCATGGAACAGCTGTTGCTGTTGATGGTTAACAATGTTGTTTTAAGTAGTCACCAAATTAGAGATGGTCAGAGCTGCTCCGAAGGCATTGGCGTAAAACTGCCCGGAACTTTATTTCGGTCCACAACTTCGCAATTTGTACTATAAATCATATTTTCATACTTTAGCAGACGCAAAGGCATTAATGTGCCAACTAAAGACAAAAGATGAGTCAAACAGTTACTTTATTTATGTTCAGGTAAAAACATGAACCTGATGCAGTAAATTATTGCAGATCTTAGAAACCAGCACATGAACGATTGGGCCAGGAATTCAGACAGTGGCGCCCTCCACTGGCCAAAGACTGCATGTGCACACCACTATTTTTTTCCAAGCCAGCAGTGCAAAGGGAAAAAAACTACAGCAAAGAAATAAACCATATAGAAAAATTAAAAAAAAAAAAAAAAAAAAAGGAAAAGCAGTCATCCTCACCTCAAAGGTGGTGTGAATCTGCATATTAACTCCATAAATGAAATTGAAATGCTGTCTGGCCCTGAAACAAAATGAGACCAGTCAAGTTTGTGCCCAGCTACATTATGTGTTGAGGGTTGCGCCAGATAACCCTACAAATCCAATAGGGCCCAAAACAAAGACGTTTACACTATCAAAATAAGAGCAAAACATCTGAACCAGATCAACACATTGGTAACTCACCATGAGAGCTGAAACTCTAGAAGGTGGAGGCCGGAACACAATCTCAACTTAGGTAAAAGAGAGGTGGGGAGGATAATATGCGTTCCATCACTACCCACATTCTTGTTTATGCAACTTTAAGCGCAGACCAACAGGAGGGAAAGCTAACCGAGAGTCAATGCACCCACCCACGCACGCACGCACACAATGAAGGGAGGGTGGAAACATAAAATGTAGACAAACTGAGAGATGCTATCAAATGTGTAGAATGAGCAAAGTCTGCAAATTTGTCTGTACAAATGATCTTTGGAGCTAAAGTAAACCTAGCTTGCTTGATGGACCCTCCCATTTCCACCCGCGTCCCCAGACATTGTCCACTTTGGAGAGGAGTCATCCCTTTTTTTTTTCCTTTTAAACATCTCACAGCAATGCAATTTAAAATGTCACCCAAATTTTTTTTTTATCATTTTGAACATTACTCAACTACTGATATAAGTTTTACTCTCTTTTTTAATATTTTAACGTCTCTGTGTCATGGAACACCTTGCTAGTCTGTTGTTTTTTTTTGAGCCGGGGCAGCAAATATATAAAGTTTCTGCAAGCTGCTTCTCTAACAAGAAGGCTGCACGCGTAGCCTTACTGTATGTGATTACAAAAAAAAATAAGGAAGTCATGATTTTATCAGTCGCTGAAGAAGGCATTTGAATGTGAGATGGTGAGAGATCAGGAAAGGTGGAACGACTGTTGGCCCTCACGAGCCGCAGTCAACAGTTTCTCTCGCATGATCTCTATACTGGAGTAGTCAGGCAGCTTCAGGTAGTTGACACAAGTCATAACTGAAGGGAGGAACTCATCTGGGTTTTCCGTCGACTCAAAGGTCTTCCTCACAATTGTCAGTGGGGGATTCAGGCTGCGGAACCCTGAGGAGTGTGGCACAGTGCACAGACATTAAACTGCTATGTCCTGTTCGCTGTGATATGTCCTGAGCGTGTGATGTCTCACCTCCAACAGGCAGTCGAGGGCTCCCCGTGACAAACTGCAGAAATAGTCTCTGCTGTTCGGCGTCAAAGCTGCTCAACACCTCAAAAAGGAACCGCACAGCCCGGCTGAGGGGCAAATTTGTATTTAATAATACATCTTAAAAACTCACCATCTTGCATGAGTTCATTGGTTTAGTTGTGAATGAAATTATTACATGATGGAACTTCACCTATCATGTGTGTAGCCATGATCCGGTCGACAGCACTCCATCAGCGTCTTGACATCCCACATCTCTGACTTACTGCCACACAGCAACTGGTCAAGCTGCACAGGTTGAGAGACAGGCGCAATTAAACGATAAATGAATAAATCACAAACTCATTGTCCCTTTTTTCCTTCCTCAAAATAGTTTGCACCTCTGAAGAAATATGTCTGAGTTTTCATACAACCAAAACAAACTAGTCGAAGTCTTTGTGAAGAATGAATACTTTTTTTAGGCTATGCTCACACAGCAGGGTAAGAAGCACAATTCCAATTCTGTGTTAAAATCTTTTTATGTGGTCGTTTATATCACCAAAAGAATGCAACTTGTAAATAAATGTGAACAAAAAAGCATCTTGGAAGTGACGCTAATGCCCAAAAGCACGATGTCACATGCTTCTGCCATGTGTTTACGGACGTAAATATTACTCCAATTTGTGCTGTCCTTTGCGCATTTGAGGCAATTACAACATGAAGGGAGGGTGTCAACTTTTTTTTTAACCAAATGTTAAAGAGTAAGCAGGCCAAAGTTTTGGCTGTGGCAGTTAATGAAGAACTTGCTGTGATGTCTGTCCCGAACAGCGTGTGAGTCAGTCAGCCAAGAGTAGGGGACACTGATGTGAGCCAGCCAAGTTCAGCACAGCAAAGCTTGTCTTTCCATGAAGTATAGGTCAGACATATGCAACCACATCATTCAGACAGCAGTAAATTGGATACATATCGAATTTATATCTACATACAAATGAGGCCCGAATCACCTTTGAAAAAAATTCGTAATTGTTCTGTTCACACTAGCAACACTGCGGGGAATAACAAAAACAAAAACAAAAAAAAAGCTACAGGTCACACCTGAGCAAAAACAAAAACAGTGGCCAGAAGTGTGAAGCAGCCCTAAAGTTGAACACTATAGACAGATTCCGACCAGGGAACCCTTTGTCCTTGTTGTGTGTGTTTTTTATTGGTTATTAGACCAAACAACAACAACTGTCTCCTTCCTCCTTGCAGGCGCATTGCGTATTTCAGGAATCTGTGGTTTTTGCTTGCTGCTTTTTAAAGGACAGCTTCAAAAAAAGTTACAAGTGCCATAACTTTCATAAAGAATGGTAAGAAAGAAGACATCTTAAGAAAGTATGATGGTTACAAGACAATTGTAATTTAAAGTTCCTTATTTAACACAGGTTGCAGAGGGGGACGGTTTTGGGGGACGGTTTTAGGGAGACACTTAACAGTCTCACCGTGACCCTGGTGAGGATGGGTGGCATAGAAAATGGATGGATGGACATAACAGTGAGCCAGGCCCGTGTGTGTGTGTGTGTGTGTAATTGACTGCAGAAGTTCAAGTGAGCAAGTACACAGCTCTAACCATCCCCTCATTAATGTTATGTTTGATTGGGCTTACCTCTTCCGGGTAGAAATACTGTAGGTGATGTAGAGGGAAGACAGATTCAAAACCTTCCCTGAAAGACTCAAACTGTCTTGATACTCCTTCATTTAGGGTCCAGTACACCACCAACTAGCAGTAGACAAAAAGGCAACATTGAGAGATATTTAAATTGAACAATATAATGTAGAAATCACAGAATGTTGCAAAAACTGAATGTGAATAAAGAATGCTGTCACTGAAAACCCTCCGGAAACCCTCCTGTGGTAAGCAATGAGACAAATGTTGCAAGACGATAATTGTCGATAATTGATATTACTGTACGGTTGTCCGATATGAAATTTAGTATGTATCACAATATTTTTGGTACGTATCACAATATGAGGATAGTGAAAGAGGACATGAAGGTAGTTGGTGCAAGAGAAGAGGATACAGAAGACAGCTAGATGGAGGCAATTAATTTGCTGTGGCGACCCCCGAAGGGATAAGCCGAAAGGAAAAGAAGATGATCACAATAGGAGGATATAATTAAATTCAGGTAAGACTTGTATATATAATTAAATGCACTTGTCTCAAACTGTAAAGCACATTTATTGATTTGTTGGTAACAAAGTGTGCAATACAGGAAGTGCATTTAGTGTCTACCAAAAAAGATCAGTGCAAAGCATTCAGAACTATACAGTATAGCAGTAATACAGCTTAAGATTGTCATTTTCGACTGAGTATAAAGGCATCATGTCTATGGGTAAGTAATGTGACACTGCATCAGTCAGTACATGACGTTGTTTACTTTACTTCTCATAAGGAAGGCAATGAGCAAAAGTGTTTGGTATTTTTGACTGGGTAAGTCTAGACATGCTTGCTGACTCTGACACTTCAGAAAATGGAAAAAAAAGTCAATTAAATTCAATGTTTCTGATGTCCTTCAACGCGTCTTTCACTCCGTCATACAGTGTTGTTTGACATGTACACGTACATGTCCCTAAATGTTGGCATTTCAATTTTTTATTATTGACAGGTTGCTTTTCATTTGCAATGTAGTGAGAGACACTGACCGTTTGTATGTACTTTGCCCACAATTGCCTCACTAAGCATTTGTGGGCATTCGGGTTGTGGCATTCGGCTTCAATCATATTTGCATTTGCTTGCTAACTTGCTGCTAGATCTGTGTTATCCACTCACTAATAGCCCCGCCTCCACGTACTGGGACAAAGGGGCTATATAGCTGACACAAGGGTTCACCCTCTCCGTTTATTCCACTATAGAACCAATGCGCACAGACACATGCAGAATGAACCCTCTTGTCATCCAGCCTGTGTGGAAAGAGAGACTAGTAAAACAAACATGAACGCATGCATGTCAATTTAGCGAGGCCGGCAAAATTAGCAACTGTTTTTTTTTTTTAACTTTTGATTCAATTTATCAATTGTTGTGACAGGCCTAGCAACAATTTTTTTCTCATCCACTGAAAAAAAGCACACCACAAAATGAAAGGAATAGTGACAAATAGTACCCTGAGATACTCTTCCAGGTTGTATATTGTGACAGGCACGTCTTTTCCACCCTTTTTGAGCTCAATGTTAGGAAATCCTGGGAGTGTAAAGTCCAAACCCAGGTCCTCCACTGAGCAGCCGTTCATATTCAGGCTCTCCAGCGCCTGCTGTAAAGTCTCTCTTGTCTGCACACAAATACATCAAGAAGTAGAAAAATTAACTACTTTTTTATGAATAAGGAAAAAAAGTAGTCTGAATTGTCTGAAAATTATGTAGATGTCGTGAGAGAAAATTAAAGGTTGTTTAGTAAATTTACCTGTGATCGATCTTGTTCAAGCCTTTTCTTCTGGCGAATAATATCCTCCAGGTGCTGGATGGATTTAGCCACACCAGGATCAATGTTTACCAGGTCATGGGAGCTTATAGACATCTCGTGCCGCAACATCCACTTATAAAATGGCAGCCCCAGTGGCAGGTCCAGCTAGAAATTACAATAAGCGGATTTAACACAAGTGCATATATTTTTTGCACCAGCATGCAAAATAAAGTCAGACCCAGGTGACACAAACTGAGACCACATCCCCAACTGGAGAACAGAAAGAGCCCATCTGACGTGAGAACATGGTCCTCCTCAATGTTCATGAACTTGTAATGTGAATGCAAAAAACTTTTTCAGGACAGAGATTGGTTTGTTAAAAATTGACTGTGAAAACATCCTAAAATCCAAATTAAACATACACAATAATTTATTTCCTTACCAGTCTGAAGTCCATGATGGCTTTGGCCATTAACTTTCCTAAGAAGCGGAACTTCATTTTGATTTTGGCTATGTGAGCTGGTTTGGTTGTCCTGCCAAATGGAACTGCAAAGAGTCCCCTGGAACTGAACATATACTTTGTTCCCTCTTGGCTTCCTATTAGAGCAGAAACAAAGATGAGCCATGTAAAAGCACCATTATAGTCCACATGCAAAGTAAATAGTATTACTTTAAACTGAGAAGTATTACAGTCATCCCTCGCTACATCACGGTGCAAACATTACTCTTTCACTCCATTGCGTTTTCCAAAAAGTAAATGTTTGACATTTTGTGGTTATTAGTAGTCAAAAAATATTGAAAAGAAAGTTATACATAGTACTCTGGTCACTAGGCATCAGTGATGTTACACTGATGAGACATGACATTATACTGTATTACATGTAGTCAGCCACGGCATGTCCGACATGACAGTTCTCCTCCCATTCGATGGGTAAGTGGAAGTTTTTGTCTTCTTTCTTTTTCCCTTCTCTACTCCATTTGAAACCCTTTCTTAGGTTTAAAATAAATAAATTGGAGGCAAACTAGTCATCTTGGTAGCTTACTATGTTTAAAGTAGCAGCCGATTCTTATGTCTCTACAGTGATCCCGTAGACGGCGCACTGCAGTTGTGAAACGTGGTAAATAAAGAATAACAAGAGTGTAAAGAAGACTATAAGGGTCTTATATAATGTTTACAGGGCTCTAATAATAGTATAATTTGTATTTAGAAAGTCATTAATATGTTTTCTATGCTCTAACTACGAAAATATTCCCTTTTTAATAAAGAATCCTACTGTGGAAATTCAGTTATTGTGGTCGAGTCTGGAACCAAATAGCCGCGATAAACGAGGGACAACTTTACAGAAGAAAAAGTTAAGATGGTACCTTTAGGATTGGTCAGAGTGACCTCTTCACCCCTCCACAAGCCAAGATCAGCTCGCTGGAGCTCCTGAGACACCAAAGCATAGAACTCCAGAGTAGGGCCAAGCCCTGTGCCAACCTAGAAGACAATCAAAGTTATTAGTTCACGTAATCTATACCCAACTAAATGTTCTATTTCAAGTACCTCATTCTCATACTGAATCTCCAACATTGCCCGTGAGCTACCGAGATCTTGCATCACAGACTCGGCCTGTTTGAGCAGCTCGTCTCTGTTTATTGTCCTCTGAAACACAAAATCTTAAATCCTTAACGAGCTGGAACGGTAATAAAAACAAAAATTGCAATGTATTGCACCTTTTTCCTATCAAGACGTGGTGCAACCCTGCTGTCCTGAGAATCTGATTGGTTAATCTCTGGGTTTGTGTCAAGTAAGCGCTGCATGGCTCGGTCACGATCAAATGCAGTTACATAGAACAACATCTGTCGTGTGTCAAAAGGGAAGAAGAAAGGACTGTAGAGAGAACAACATGAACAAATTGTCAGATATCTCTTCCTAAGTGCTTTTCTACTACTAATGTATATATTCATATTTACCAGGTCTTTCCAAGCTCGATAAGCCAAGTTGGTATGTTTCCCGTCATAATAACGAGTGGGTCTTGGAGCTGACGATTGGCTTTGGCTGTCAGCTTACTGTTAATGAACTCACTGGTAGGAATGATTTCCTTACATGCAGCATTCTACAAAAACACAATGACAACCATGATACAATTGCAACACATTTTGTCATGGAAAAAAGCACGCAAATTCAGAAAGGCTTAAATTTGTGCACTCAAGTGTCTTATTTTCATAATGTAAATGGAGCATTTGCACGTTTTAATCTCCTTGACGAAAAAAAAACAGCTCTTGAATCCTATAATTAAAGGGGACTTACGTCATGCAAGTAGAACCAGTATCTACTGATTGAGTGTAGGACTCTCAGCAGCAGGTTGACTTCTAAAGATGGGTCATCAAATGTTATAGACTCTGGTGGCTCTGAAGTGAGGTATGTCTCCAAAGGATTGGTGATGCTGGGACACACACCATCTGGAAACATCATCATTATACTACCTGAATACTCCAATAACTTTTTGCTCACCGATGCAATGCCAAGGTTACAAGACAAGCAGATTCACTATTTGGCATAAAAAATCCTCACCATGCCACAGCTCATCCTGCTTCTTAGCATTGCGAGGTGAGGTTTTGGTGGGTGCAGTCTGGGCTCTGCCCCTCTTGCCCCCCACAGTGTCTTTGTTGCCGTCCTCATCCTCTCTCACTGGCTTATACCTGTAAAGAGAAAGAGACGGAAGACTATGTGACACTTGATAGATGTTAACACCACTTCAATGACTTATTAGATGAACCACAACTCCTCTCGTCAACTGACATCATACTGTGACATGGTAACATCCACTGAAGTTACTGTAAATAATGCTTAAAAGGATATGTGGTGATTGATTTATAAAAAAAAAACCTTCTATAAATCTAATCTAATACAAGTTCCTCATAGGTGACAAAAATGAAACGCTCTTTACCATATTGTGTGGGTTTTGGTCCAGATGCCTGCTCGCCCAAGTGGATTTGCCTCATCATCTGTGGACTCCCTTTCTTCTTCTGCCTGAAGACTGTACTGTCGCACAGCCTGGTAGACTGTCATGTTGTATGGCAACAAGTGGTCGCCAATGTAGAACTGTAGTCTATGACGTACGCTGCCGGAATTCAGGAACTGAGCAGCCTGTGTGAGCAAAGCCAATATAGTTAGGCAAGTGACTACACATCAGTAATATATATATATTATAAACATAAATATATGCTAATTTTTCACTGACTTCACATACCAGTGATTCATCTATTTCATCATCTGAACCATCATCATCACTGTCCTCATCTTCTTCTCTGATTCGACCATAACCTGTTCACAAGAGTGGTTAGGCAATACTAAATACATATATTATAAATAGTTAGGAAATAGGAAAAACTGGACCTTGAGATTATGCTTAGATCCCCAAATCTTAAAAGATCATTACTAACCTCTGACAACTAGATATCTCTCAATGGCCTGCACCAGGGCCAGAGGGTCAATCTTCACAGGGCCACCTTTCCACTGTTTAACATTAGTGCAGTCTGGGTGTCTCTGCAGCTGGCACTTGAGCTGATGTGTGTTGAAGAACTTAAGTGCTTGGGAGCCCCTGCAGACATAAATTAACTGCATTAAACTCCATATTTTGTTTAAAGAAATTGAAACAACGATCCAAAACATTTTACAGACCTGCTCCCATTGCCATTCCCACTGGGGAAATCGTGCACTTTGACAGGGAACTGCTCCATTTGACTCAGGCAGCTGTTCATTTTGTGAACCAGTGCCAGGAAGGGAGCATTTTCTGTTGGGTCCAGACAACTTACAGTTTCCATTCCTGGGATCTGTTAACCACAAAGCATACGAACAAGTTAAAAGATTATGTATATTTTTAAGTGACGGAAATACAGCCATTTAATGAGTTGTGCATGTTTCTAAAAATGTAAATGAAGAACACCGTGTGTTCAAAGTAAGAGTAAAGTAGACTATTCTCACTGGACAGCCGGTGAAGACATGGAGGAACCGTTTTAGTCGCAGGTCCCGACTAAGCAAGTCCCTGTCTGTGTTGGATGTTAGGTAAAGCAGGAGCTGCTTCACCAGCCCGCTGTGTTGGATCTCAAAAGAGGACACATCAGATTCTGACACAATACTAGAGATCTCCGAGAGACACTCCAACGAACCATCCACCTGGGATACAGGATGTAAAACACACAATAAGTCAACTGCAGTTAGGTAACATAAACACAGAAGTGTGAGGCAACATGTATGCTTTACCTGCAGGTTGAGCTGCTCAGTGGCAGTGCAAAGTCTCTGAAGTACATTCAATGCAGGGTTGCTGCCATCCACATTTTCAGAGTTAAAGTACCGCTCCACAAACTTGTTGGCCTGTTCTTTGATCCAAGCCTTGATTTTATCTCTGTCAAAATATAGAAAATAGTTCACACAACAAGTACAGCTGACAATACGTTGTTGCTGAAACCTGCTTCAACACCAAGTGAAATGGTTTCTTATTTTACCTGTTATTGGAAATGGAGTCCTTGGGAGGTGTCCTTGCCAGGCCACTCACTCCTGCTGTACGCGAGGGCTCAGAGTTGGCATTATTGGTTTGGTTACCCAATTTGCCCCAAGTTTTGGGATTTAGACTGGCCAAGAAGGATGATTTGGGTGATTGGGTACTTGTGGGGCTTTTAGCTGTGGAGAACACATGTGGTTAAGAACACCAAAAAACTGTATTAGATCAAGTATTTAAGAAGCCCTCTTATTCACAGCTATAATGTCCAATAAAATCCTTGGTCGAACAATTTATTAAACTTAAATACTAAAGCAACACTAACTTACCCTGATTGTCTACTTTATCATCATCTCTTGGCGGTGAGTATTTGGGCCTTCTGGACCCTCTTTTAGGTAATCGTTTTCTCTTGAGGACATCACTTAACCTTCTGACAAGAGTCAACAACAGCATGGCAGATTTGATCATTACAGATTTAAAAGGTGTACATGTATATAAATAAAAAGGAAACGATATAGAAGAATATTCTGTATTATCTGTTGACAGCTTCTCAAAGTAAAAAAAAAGTCATCTCTCACTACATCGTGGTTTGAACATTGCTCACTCACTCCATTGCGGTTTTTCAAAAATTATTAAATGATCAGTGTTTCGTGGTTGACTAAGGCCTAACATTAGTCAAAAAATATGCATATTTAAGAAAATTATATCTATTTTTTCTCAAATTAGGAATTTTTTAAATAATATTAATGGCTGAATTAACTCAAATACAATACAGTAAAAGCCATAAAGAGCACCAACCTTCTGCATTGGTCAATAGGGGTCAGTAATTGTTTGGTGAGACCACCACTGAAGCAAAAGTTCAACAACCGGCTTTTATCGCAGGTTTAAATTATCGCACAACATCATAAATTGTTGTATTAATATAATAATAACACCGGTTACTGTTGCAGCCATAGCCCACAACAAGCTAAAACTCAACTCTGAACCATCAACATCACTTTCTTTATGCCATCGATTATACTCCCCCTACAAGGTGAACTATCTTAAATGGCTTATTTTCTCTGACTATATCTACTACATTGGATAATAGAAATGTAAAGGTGACTAATAATGTTGAAAAAAAACATATTTAGAAGATTGTAAACAAGTTTTCAATGCCATAACTACAAAATATTTCATGTTTGAAGAAAGAATCCTACTTCAAGGAAATTAATCTATCAAGATGAGGTCTGGAACCAAATAAACACAATAAACATGATATTACTGTATTGCTGAGGCAAGCTGTCTGGCTTCAACACTAAGAAAAAAAATTGTCTCATGATTCACATCATAGGTCAGTCCATTAAGAGCATCCAACTAGACTCACCCTTGTGGGCTGAGGTCCAGTGAATCATCCATGCTGTGCTGGAAGCTGGGTGAACCCAGGTCAGGAGCTGCATTATTTGGAGTTGTGGTGGATGTAGTGCTGATGGTGGTGGTACAAAGACTGGTACTACTACTAGGGCAAACCTTAGGGGGACTAGTAACTAGAAAGCTCTCTGACTCTGCCAGGTTCTTAACCTGGTGCATTACTCCTGGAGGAGAAAGGACAACAACAGGCATGATTAAATGCATGTTTAAATACAGCTTAATTTCATGTAACAAAAACTAGACATTATATGACAAGATAAAACTGAATCCTGTTCAACTGGAGACAAAACGCTTTTGTCTACTTCCAAAACATAAAAGTGGTCCTCGGTTTACAGCGTTATGTGGTTACAATCGCGCTCCCGCAAAATAAATTACAACCTTAATTGTGTTCCTTCAACACAAAACTCGCTTAAGAACTAGTTTCAGCAGAAGAACGGCTCATGTGCAGCTACACTACTCGCAACACTTGACCAAAATTAAGACCATACTGTAATGTCTATCCAGATGTTTTAAAGATGATAGGGCTAATTGCAAAAAACAAACAGGCTACTGTCGACCACAACCACACCAAAATAACAACAAACTTAACTATCCTGTCTACCGTCAGTCTTCCTAAAATTCGACTTATATCGCATCATAGTTCGTAACCCGAGGACCGCCGGTAAGCTAGAAAAAAACATTTTACCTGCACAGCAAAACAGAACACCTGTTAAGAAAAATTGTGCTGCTTAGACATTGTGCAAAAAGTTGTTAGCTGCCATGTTAGCATTGAGCGGCGCTGGTACAGCTGCGCTGTTGTCGCCGTTGTAAGTGGACATATTACTCGTGTCGAGGGTCACCAAATGTGGACATGTGATTAAAAACTAGACAGTAATTGAGGATAAGTGGCATAAAATTGTTTCTCCACTTAACAATGAGCAACAACCACTTGTCTCAGTCTAACATTTGGAGTTTTTAATTATTTTAATTACTTTCTTGAGCCATTTGATTGCATTTTGTATAATGAAATTTGTAGAATAATGTGCAACATATTTGTCTTCATTTTCATGTAAACCCAACTACTACAAATTAACATGTGTATATACAGTATAGGCCGCACGGTGGCTGAATTGGTAACACATTGGCCTCACAGTCAGGAGGTTCTGGGTTTGAATCTCCGTTGGGCATCTCTGCGTAGAGTTTGCATGTTCTCCCGTGCGTGCGTGAGTTTTATCCGGGTACTCCGGTTTCCTCCCACATTCTAAAAACATGCATGTTAGCTTAATTGGCGACTCTAAACTGTCCATAGGTGTGAGTGTGACTGGTTGTATGTCTTTGTTTGTCTATATATGCCCTGCGATTGACTGGCGACCAGTCCAGGGTGCACCCCGCCTCTCGCCCAATGTCAGCTGGGATAGGCTCCAGCATACCTGCGACCCTAATGAGGATAAGCGGTATAGAAAATGAATAAATATACAGTATAATTTCTTAATTACCTAACCATCAACATGTGCAATATTATTTATTTTACAACCTCGGTTTCAAAAGTCCCCTCTGTGAATCACCCGGACCCGTTCTCAATCCCACTGACATAACTTCCGTAGAGGAAGCAGAGTCTGAGGATACGTACGTGGACAGTTCTATCACCGTGGCTGAGGTAATAGGGGTAGTTAAATCACTCCCCAGTGGCAAGGCTCCGGGGGTAGACGAATTCCGGCCTGAATTCCTCAAGGCTCTGAATGTTAGGGGACTGTGTTGGTTGACACGCCTCAACAACATTCCAAGGATGTCGGGAACAGTACCTCTGGACTGGAAGACCGGGGTGTTGGACCCCATTTTTAAAAAGGGTGACCGGAGGGTGTGTTCCAACTACAGGGGGATTACACTCCTCAGCCTCCCTGGGAAAGCCTACTCCAGGGTGCTGGAGAGAAGGGTACAATCGTTAGTCGAACCTCGGCTAAAGGAGCTGCATGGTGGTTTTCGTCCCGGTCGCGGAACACTGGACCAGCTCTACACCCTTACAAGGGTACTGGAGGGTATGTGTGAGTTTGTCCAACCGGTCTACATGTGCTTTGCGGACTTGGAAAAGGCATTCGACCGTGTCCCTCGCGGTGTCCTGTGGGGGGTGCTTCGGGAGTATGGGATTGGTGGCCCGCTACTACGTGCCATTCGATCCTTGTACAATCAAAGCAGGAGCCTGGTTCGCATTGCCAGCAGTAAGTCGAGCTTGTTTCCGGTGAACGTTGGCCTCCGCCAAGGCTGCCCTTTGTCACCGATTCTGTTCATAATCTTCATGGACAGAATTTCTAGGCGCAGTCAAGGTGTTGAGGGAGTCCAGCTTGGTGACCTTAGGATCTCGTCTCTGCTATTTGCAGACGATGTGGTCCTTATGGCCTCATCAGGCTGTGACCTTCAGCGTTTACTGGAGCGGTTTGCAGCTGAGTGTGAAGCTTCTGGGATGAGACTCAGCACCTCCAAATCCGAGGCCATGGTTCTCAGTCGGAAACGGGTGGACTGTACCCTCCGGGTTGGGAGTGAGGTCTTGCCTCAGGTGGAGGAGTTCAAGTATCTCGGGTTCTTGTTCACGAGTGAGGGAAGGTTGGAGCGTGAGATCGACAGACGGATCGGTGCAGCATCTGCAGTAATGCGGTCGCTGTACCGGACCGTCGTGGTGAAGAGAGAGCTGAGCCGGAAGGCAAAGCTCTCTGTTTACCGATCGATCTACGTTCCCACCCTCACCTATGGTCATGAGTTATGGGTCATGACCGAAAGAATGAGATCGCGGATACAAGCGGCGGAAATGAGTTTCCTTCGTAGGGTGGCTGGACTCACCCTAAGAGATAGGGTGAGGAGCTCGGCCATCCGGGAGGAGCTCAGAGTAGAGCCGCTGCTCCTTCACATCGAGAGGAGCCAGTTGAGGTGGCTCGGGCATCTAGTCCGGATGCCTCCCGGGCGCCTCCCTGGTGAGGTGTTTCGGGCATGCCCAGCCGGGAGAAGGCCCCGGGGAAGACCTAGGACACGCTGGAGGGACTATGTCTCACAGCTGGCCTGGGAACGCCTTGGTGTCCTCCCGGAGGAGCTGGTAGACGTCGCCGGAGACCGGGAAGTCTGGACTTCCCTACTGAAACTGCTGCCCCCGCGACCCGGATAAGCGGAAGAAAATGGATGGATGGGTTTCAAAAGTGGGGTGTGCCAATTGTGAAAGGAGGTATGGGAATAAAAAAAATATATATCAGCGCTGAACACTCACAATTACGAGTGCAGTTGAGCGTCTCACAGTGCTAGAAAAATCGAGTGGAAAGCAGCGTGAATCCCCATAAAGCACATCGGTAAAAACCGGTCACTTTGAGTGGGGATCCTGCCGAAAATTAGGCTTTATTATTAGTTGTATGTAATTTGTAGCGCAGAAACTGCTTCAACATGATTGTTAAAATTTCCCCTTCAATTTGTTATTTAATTAATAAGCAGACTTAAAACCATAGCCACCGAGAGTTGACAAAAAAAAGTTAAGCTCAAATTTAACTGGAAAGGCCAACATCAGACTGCAATAGAATATATAGCAGGATTTCTTAACTATTTATAAGTGCTTATGTCAAACTCCACCAAAATGTGGTGATTCAAATACACATTTGACCTGGAATTACTATAAAATGAATGGACCAATTCATTAATTTCAATATTTAAAGTTAAGATAAACGGGTTATGTTTTGTTTTTGTAATTGTGCAAGAGCACAGGCGGATGGCCTAAAGTTAAATGAAAACCACTGATTTACAAGATCACTTTACTGTTAAATATCTTGAGTGCCTACTTTATTGTACTTTCTTAGGTACTTGGTCATCTCATACTTTAGTCACTTGGCTAGGTTTTATGTTATAGGTTTATTGTGTTTTGTTAGTATGTTTATAGCTGATTTTTCATAGTAGATTGTTTATATTTTTGTATAGGTATTTTGTATATTGTGCTTTCTGTATCATTATGCTACTGTAAAATCCACATTTGCCTGTTGTTGGAAAAATAAAGTACAATCTAGTCATTTTTCAAATAAAATATTTGTGATGGCCACAGTAGACTGCATTTTAATTGGTTTATATGGAAATAATTCTGGTATTTATTGTTATTTAAATACATACAGTGAGGGAAAAAACTATTTGAACCCCATCTGATTTTGTAAGTTTTGTATAATTTCAATGGTAGGTTTATTTGAACACAGAGACAACAATGACAAAAAAAAAATCCAGAAAAATGCGTTTCAAAAAGTTATAAATTAATTTGCTTTTCCATTAAGGAAATAAGAATTGGATCCCCTATCCGTCAGCAAGATCTCTAGCTCCCAGGTGGATCTTATACAGGTAACGAGCTGAGAGGGCTGCCAATGTCAGCTCGTTACCTGTATAAAAGAGACTTGTCCACAGAAGCAATCAATCCAGATGCAAAACTCTGCACCATGGCCAAGACCAAAGACCTTTCCAAGGATGTCAGGGACAAGATTGTGGACCTACACAAGGCTGGAATGAGGTGACAACAGCTGGTGCAATTATTCACAAATGGAAGAAACATAAATTAACTGCCAATCTCCCTCGGTCTGGAGTTCCATGCAAGATCTCACCTCGTGGAGTTTCAATGATAATGAAAACTGTGAGGAATCACCCAGAACCCCTCAGGAGGAACTTGTCAATGATCTCAAGGCAGCTGGGACCATAGTCACCACAAAAACAGTTGGTAACACACTACGCCGTGAAGGACTGAAATACTGCTGTGCCCGCAAGGTCCCCCTGCTCAAGAAAGTCCATCTACAGGCACGTTTGAAGTTTGCCACTGAACATCTGACTGATTCAGAGGAAGACTGGGTGAAAGTGTTGTGGTCAGATGAGACCAAAATTGAGCTCTTTGGCATCAACTCAAATTGCCGTGTTTGGAGGGGGAGGAATGCTGCCTACGACTCCAAAAACACCGTCAAATATGGAGGTGGAAACATTATGCTTTGGGGGTGTTTTTCTGACAAGGGGACAGGACAATTGCACCGCATCAAACGGAGAATGGATGGGGCCATGTACCGTCAAGTGTTGGGTGAGAACCTCCTTCCCTCAGTCAGGGCATTAAAAATGGGTCGTGGTCGAGTATTCCAGCATGACAATGATCCAAAACACACAGCCAAGGCAACAAAAGATTGGCTCAAGAAGAAGCATATTAAGGTCATGGAGTGGCCTAGTCAGTCTCCAGACCTTAATCCTATAGAAAATCTGTGGAGGGAGCTGAAGGTTTGAGTTGCCAAACATTAATCCAAGAAACATTAATGACTTGGAGAGGATCTGCAAAGAGGAGTGGGCCAAAATCCCCCCTGAGATGTGTGCAAACCTTGTGGCCAACTACAAGAAACGGCCGACATCTGTGATTGCCAACAAAGGTTTTGCCACCAAGTACTGAAGCACGTTTTTCAAAAGGGATCAATACTTATTGCCTTAATGGAAATGCAAATTAATTTATAACTATTTTTGAAAAGCATTTTTCTGGATTTTTTTTGTCATTGTTGTCTCTCAGTGTTCAAATAAACCTGCCATTGAAATTATAGACTGAAATGATCAGTCTTGTTTGCTTTGTTAGTGGACAAACTTACAAAATTAGCTGTGGTTCAATTAGTATTTTCCCTCACTGTATGTACCACTTTTATTTAAAATGACCTTTTTGATTTGGCCTTTTTTCTCCTTTAAATAAACACATTTTAGAGCTGTAATTAGGTATAATACAGCGGAACAGTCAAAACCGTAATATTTTTGCTCAAGGTTATCATACCCTCAGAATCGCATTCCGCCCATGCCTTGCGTGCACAACGACAAATTACAAAGACCAAACTGAAAAGTTTGCATTACCTTCTCTTCTGAAATAAACACTGAAGACATCGGGTAGCTTCTGCATGAGGATCTCAGCCATCTGCAGAGAACCGACTACAATTTTCAGGTCCTGGCTGGATAGCATGGAGGCAATGTGACTGGAGACGAAACAATGTAAAATAAAACAAATTTAATTTGAAATTGATTACATTGGTTACAGTAATTATTTTGGCTTTTCTTTATTATATCATCTATTTGGAGTTTATTTGTAAAATAGTCCTGGACAATTACCTGGACACTGCATGATTCCTCAGCACATCCTTTAGCAGCTCTGCATCAGCAAAGTAGATGATCCTGAGGATGGCTCTAAGGCACTTGTGTCTGACTGCAGGTCCAGCAGAGGAGCTGTACACTTCATATAAGACCCCAAATAGAGTTTTGATAAAGCACTTAGCCAGCTCAGGGTCCTCCTTCATTAGCTGGGCTCGTGCATCTTCTCTGCGTACTTCCTGGTGACTCCCTGGAGATAAAGTCACCAACACTTTGTAATACTAAAAAAAAAGTCTTGAGTTGCCAATGTTCTTTTATAATAACTGCTCCTTCAAGTAATTTAAGTGTGCATGCAGTTTAACAGTTTGAAAACAAAGCCAAAACAAATATTACCAGTGCTGGGATTTGCAAGTGGATTTGGCTTCCTCTGGATACCCCGCGCTGTTCCGGTGTCTTCATTGATCTGCTGCATAGAGTTAAAGTCAATTGTATACACACGACCCAGAGTTGACAAGCTGATCTCATCTTCTCCATTCTGGTGTGCTGTCTGTAGAACAAGATAATGATCATATACAGCCATAATTAGAATAACTTGATCTGTGACCTAAAATAAAAATTCAATAAATGATCAGTACTTTAAACTGTAACCGTAGCTGGGGTTCACAATCACGTCAACAAAATGCCTCTGGGATAATCAATACCTCAATAATGCGGCTGTCAATGCGATTGTAAGGGTGCCACAGCCCTCTATCATCCCTCCATTGCCATATCACTCCTTCCGTTGTCTGGGCACTACCCTTTTTCAGCATTATGTCAACTGCAAAGATGCCCTCTCTAGGTAGGCAAGGCATCAGCTCACTAGAAGAAGTTTTTAAGATAGTTAGTCTTCAAGAAGAAGCAGTTTTCAGACAGTTGTGTTTGTGTAAAGTATTACTGTTTGTGTATTGTTTTAATTTAGAACCTACAGGGACTAAAACTATGGTTTACTGTGCTTTACTATGCTGCAGAGTTAATACTTAATGGTCATTGGTGCAAAGTGAAGAGACTAAATATGAAAAAGCAACATAAATGACTTAGCAGTAAATAAAGCATTTAATATTAAGGAAAAAAGACAGAACTAAGGTATGTAGCGAGTGTACAATACCATATAAGGGAGGTCAGTTCATACAGCTCCTGAGGGCTACGTGGTACAAGTTCAATCTGTTCCTGGCAGCTGCCATTTGATGCACCACACAAGAGGAAGCGCAATGTTTCAGCTATGTCTGGGGGGAAAAGTCAAACACAAGATATCTGTAGTCAGTTACAATACCTCTCACCAATTTCACCTATTAATAAATATATTAAAAGGTGAGGAAATGTCTGGCTCAAGGTTCTGATAGAAGAAAATAAGAGCAGAGAAGGGTTAATACCGAACATTTGTGACACATACAGACTATGTAATGATACATTTGTGTACAAAAATCCAGAAGCGTGCTAAATAGTTTTAGCAATGTGAGGTTGTGGACCTGTTAGTTTTCCTCATGGCTACTGTATGTAGAGTTTGACACACTGATTACTCACTCTGTTTCATGAGCTGGACTGCCAAGCAGGGGCAGTTGGAACACATGAGGGAAAACATGCGCACAACCATGATGAACATCCCAGAGCTAAGTATAGGAGGGGTCACTACCAGCAGCTGCTGAATGTTGGTCAAAAGGTCCCGTGATGCCACTTCTTGCAGCAGGTTCTGTTAAGTCAAACATACAAATTAGCTGTGAAGCCAACCAATAATAGAAAATGGTGTTAAGTCTCACATGGCAAAAAAATAAAGTAATGAACACACCTCTTCATGTTGAAAATTGTCCACTAGTCTGGCAAAACAGAGACAAGTGCTCTCCACTGACTTTTTATCCTACAGACGAACACAATAAATTAAAAGATTACAAACTCGAAACACAAATCCTCATTCAATGCATTAAGACTGAAAATGTAATTATTTTTGAAATAAATGATTAAAAAAAGGGCTACGTCTCGCCTAACATTCATTTTGGAAAGGAAAGGAAGCATAACAAGAATGTGGCTTTGTTGTCTTAGTGGTGTATGTGGGGTAGCAAATTTTACAATGTGTTTACTACTGTAAAGTGCCACTGATTCTTTATATACTTATAAAACTAATTTAAAATTACTCATATTATTTTGTTCATTGGAAGCCAAGTATGTAGAGAGGTTGTGAAAAATCAAACAAGACTAGATATCAAGAGTGACACAGGAGAAATACGGTTAGCTGCCTCCTGGATCGATAAGAATCAGCCATAAATCTTTAAATTTATTGATTGTAGAGACATGCACTGGATATAGCGAGTCTAGTCAACTAAGTTGACAGTGCATCTCCAAAACAACACAAGAGACTGGGCTGGTGGCAAAGGGTTCTCTTGTATGCTCTGTAGCTCACCATGACTGAAGACGAGAATGGAGCAAACAGCAAGCAGCTAGTAATAGCAGTCAACGAAAAAGATTTTCAACACTTCAGCCAAACGAAATGTGTTTGGAATGTCTTAATAATTTTTCAGGAAGGAAGTAAAACTGAGCCAAAGCCATGCCATTTGTAAGCAATGCAGAACAGCTCTGAAGCACACTGGTAGCAAGCGAGACCAACAGAAATGAGTTTGCTACTCTTTTTCTACAGCTGCTGGTTACATTTTTTGGTTTGCAACTGTTTCCTTTTGAATGTTGAATCTTTGTTTGAGTGTTCAAACCACTACGCTCAGGTTGGCGCGATTATTATGACATTTTGAGTATAGTACTGTTTACTTTTCCAGTAAACATTTTCATTGCACCCAAGTGGCAAATAGTGCTATTTGCATATTTTTGCATTTTTGCTAATTCTAAAGACATTAGTGACATTTTATATATACACACATTATATATAAATAACGTACTTTATATTATTGATTGGACTGAAGGCTAAAGATTAGGGATGCTCCTACCAGGGTTTCATGCTGCCGATTCCAATTATCTGAGTGGGATTAGCCGATACAGACACGAATTACATGGATTAAATGTACATTTTTCAGATTTATTTATGATAAGGGCTATTGCAAGACAATTCCAAGGGTCCCTGTCAAATGTTCATTAAACAACACCACAAAAATAGTGTTTGGGGGAAAAGACAAAATAAGTATTGTACAATGACAACATTAGCAGATTGGCATAATATCCACTTCCCTTGGGGAGAAAAACGAGCTCCAAACTAACATTGCTTGTTCATTTTAAAAACAAAATGTATCTGTGGTAAAAAGTCCCATTTGGAGTCCAAAAATAAGAACCATACCAGCTAGCTGTGACTGTCAACAGCTAGGTAAAGCATGTAAAGAAAGATGGAAGAGAAGTTGAACACCAGTAGGTATGACAAGGGAGAGTTCACACCGAACACACTGGCATTGATTGGCGTAGCCTGTGTCAAGTTGTCAAACTCAAACCATTGAGGTTTTAGTGGGAATACAGGACGTGTGTTCCTTGTCGACTCAATTCGAGTGGGGTGTTGTCAACCCTACACAGCACACGGGCACATTCATGTCATATCTGTGTTGTCATGACATGAATTGTCGTGTTGCCGCCGCATGGCAATCGGTTTTCGTGATCGGCTTTGAAAGCAGTGTAGCGCATATCCCGATTACATGTTTGGCCTATACTAAATTGGTGGCCGATCCATCAGAGTATCCTCACAAAAAATTTTAAAGTCACATATTTAAAAAAACACTCGGCAAGTCCTTTTTTTTTTGGGGGGGGGAGGGGGGCTGTCTAATATGTAATGTAATGTAAGATTCATGTTTACAGCAACAAATGTTACTGCAGAATCGTATCGTTCCATTTTTTTAATTTGTCATTTAAAAAAAAAATCATAGTTATCTAGATGCGTATCGAATCGTCTATCACAAAGAGATGTGAAACCTTAATATCTAACCAGTTTATGCCACTGATCTGATCGTTGGATTTGAAAAATGTTGTGTACAGGAATAACTCTTCAAAACAATCATGTTTTTGACCTCTGTTTAGTAGCTCAGTGTTTCATGCATATTTTAAAGTTGACAGATACGGCATAAGATATTTTCAAACATGGGGGATTTAGTACCTGATGTGCTAGTCTTTGAGTCAGCAATGGCAGAGAATCAGAAACAAAGTGGAACTCATCTGGCGTAATGCTCTGGCAGCAGTTGGCTGCTATGGCCAAGGCATTCCTCTGTGCATTGATGCTGAAGAATTCTAGGTAAAGTAGGCAGGCAGCAAGCCCACCCTGTGAGGGATGACAGTATAAATATACTTTTGAGTTCTGGCAAATAACAGATTACAGAGAAGAAGAAAAAAAACACTTACAGCCTGTAAAATTGCTTTGCTGTGTCGCCTTGACAGCATCTCCAAGGCAGTCAGTGCCTGCTCTGCTACGTCAATAAACTGAATCACCTGAAGCTGCATACAAGGTGACACTGCGTATTAGCTACCTACCTATCTAAAAAGGAGAGCATTACTTATTGCAATGTGATTAGGAACTGCTCAGGCCCCGTCTTACCTTCTCCAGGAATACGGGGATAGCATCGACCACCACAGCTGAGGATCGAGGTAGCGCCTCCATCATATACGTGAGTGCACGAGAGGCATGATTCATCTGTGTGCATAAATTTCAAAACATTTCAAAAACTATATAATAAAAATAAATGTGAATGCACTTTTTTTTTAAGTTAAGCATACTTACAATGTCAAAATTATGCTCCATTTGTAACAGTGTAATCTGTGAAAGACAGTGGAATGAATGAAACCGCCAGCAGCTTCATGATGGAATGTAAAAAAAACATCATATAGTCTTGTAGGGGGAATGAACTGAACACAACTCACCAGAGCAGGCACCACACTCTTGACAGGGAATCCACCAAGAGTTTCTTCGTTGCCCATCACCAGCAGCTGGCACATCTCAATGGCAGCTTGGAGTTGCTGAGACTCATCGCCTGTGGCCTGCAGGCCTTGTAGCAACTGTTGTGCCTTGGAGCCTGGATAAATGGTAGACAGAATTTTAAAACTATTGCTTACACCTTACCAAAACAGACTCTTTCCCACTGCACGTTTTCTACTCGGACGCCAGACTCTACTGGTCATTGAGGACTTTTTGTCAGGTAAACTCAGGTATCTCCTCTCGCACCACGTCAGTCAGGTTTTAAAGGCACACTCATGTTTGGCCACTTTTACGGTACCAGGCTTTGCCACAAATACGCCTCACACTCCCTCCCACTGCCCCTGGCACACGCTCACACAGCTCGGAATTATGCATGTGCAATCACTTCACAATAGCACACTGCATGACTGCAATTTTATTCACTTTTTGGAATATTTGGTGTCATTTATTTCTACTGAACAACATGGGGGTTAATAACTGGCGGAAATAACTATTACATAATATGTTTACCTTGTCAACGTGGTATTGTAAAAGGCTAGAAATGACAAAATTAAACATGCTAGTGTTAGCATCCATATCTTAGGACTCTTCTTCACCGCAGTTTGCCAGTGTGCCTCATTGCGACTGATAAGTTTAAGCAGAAAAGGGCTGTTTACCAGTTTCAAGGAATACGACAAAAAAGTCAGTTTCAAAAACTACAAATTTTTTTATAATTTTGTTTCTCTGATGAGAAAAAATGGGAGGTCCAGCGCAGCCACTGAATGGAAATTCTTTTGTCACATTCTGTTTTATTCCTCGCAGACGAACCTGGGTTTCAATGTGTTGAAACCACAGGCGTATTCTGTGTTGCCATACATCAAGCATAGATTACACAAACATTGTTAGCAGCTTCGTTTGCATGCATTATGGCCGTGCTATTGTCGCCATTGTTGGGTGACATTCACGTTGAGGGTCACCAAATGTGGTGATGCAATTTAGAAGGAGACAGGAGGAGGAGGAGAAGTGGTCTAAAGCATTTACTCTACACTGAACAACTAGAAACAACCACATGTCCCGTATATTTATGAAAAAGTCGCTTGTAAATTTGTGGAAAATTGTCACGTGCCACTATGAAATAACATAACATTACGGGTTTAAAAAAATAAAAACGAATTACATTGTGACATTCTTAGATCACTTGGTTGCTTTTTTACTATGAAAATATTTAGCTTTGTGACTTGAGCTGCAAAATTAGAATTGTATTGAGAACTGAATTTATTTTTTTTTTTAGAACAAATGACTATTTCTTTTAAATGCATACGATCCACTTTCATCGTGTTATGGTATAAATACGACTGTTTATACTTGACTTTATTTTTCCTTTTTTCATTTAAAATATTTCTAACACATTTTAGAGCTGTGAGCATCATACTGTGAAACCGTAATATTTTTGTCCAAGGTTATCAGACTCTCATACCTGTCCATGCCTAAATTCAACGGTATTGAATTCGGTACTGAGCAGGAATGCTCAAGGTTTTATCCTGCTGAGTGAGCATAAAGCCTTGAGTGAGATACCAGTCTCTGAGAACCTTACTGAGAATGAGAACCGTTCTTTAAAAAAAACTTTCAATCTGAGCGTACACAATCGGGTGAAGTTGTGGCAGTGCTGTCTCTGTGAAATATTTCTGCCCAGAATCCAGTCATATTATGGAGCCTATCCCAGCTGACTTTGGGCTAGATACGGGGTGCAACCTGGACTCGTAGACAAATAAGAATCATTCACACTCACATTCATACCTACAGACATTTAAGAGTCTCCCAATTAACCTAACATGCATATATTTGGAATGTGGGAGGAAACTGGAAAACGTGCAAACTCATGCTCTACCCGTGACATGTTTATTTTTGGGTTTTGCCGTCGTACACCTGCACAGTGTTAAAGGAGCAGGGGACAAAACACTGCACACAGATCACATCGTTCATGCGATTGGCTCCGAAAAACTAGTGTCTAATGTTGATCACATATTTTTTTTTTCCCAACAAAATTTCATTAACACTGATTGGTGATCGATCGTAGAAATCTACTGTGCAGAGAAAGTCCACTTGGGATAAGACAGATGCAAGGAAAATATTGCTGTACTTACTGGCACCACTGCCTATGGTCCTGTGAAACAACTGCGACATACGGGGTCCAAGGGGCCCAAAAAGGTGTGGCGGGAGACCCCTGGCCTCCAGTAACGCTATAGAGGGACAAAGTTTAAAAATAATTAGAATACTTATTCAGACATTTAATGTCCTATGACAAGACCTATAGAGTGAACAAATTTTGAGTGTCATGAGATCATGTTACCTTGAAGCCTTCCCATTTCAGAATCATCAGACTCACTCTCGCCAGAGGTGGTCATGCCTACTGCTCCAGTAACAGAGCTTGAAGCTGGAATGGCATAATGGATTGCATTTACATTTCCAAGAAAACTTAACCTCATTTTGTGTATTTCGGTCTTTCACATAAATATTTGATGGTTGACTGGGTGGATACCTGAAGCCCCCTGAGATGCCTCATCAGTGCGAGCAGCTGACGAGTTCGCACCATCCTGGTTGTTGTCAGAGTCAGCCATTTTCTCCTGTCGGCGAGCGTCAGCTGCCCCACGCTTGCCCAGGCCTGAGCCCCGCCGACTGTAATAAGCAGGATCAATATGACCACAACGGAATAATTACAGAAGTCTGGTACTCTGAAAGCCACAGCCTCAGGACTGTGTTTTGAACGAGTACAGTTGAATAAATTATCCCTCAAGGTTGTAATATATACACAATACGCAGCCCAAAAAGCTGAACTACTTTTTTTTTTTTTTTTTTTTTAAAAGGCCAGGGAAACATTGGTAAGGTGAACAGAATCAGGAGAAAAATGTGTTTGAACACAATGTCCTGAAAACACAAGCAGGCCAGTAGGTAGTATGTGTTGTTGCTTAGTTACATTGCCAACTTTAGCTTTTTGTTTGTACAATTGACCGTTTACATCAGGAAGAAAATACAAAAAGTAAAAATGAAATTATTCTTAATTTTGTTAGACTGTTGTCTTGTAAAACTTGCCTCAATGCATGTGTTAGCCACAAGAATCATAGCCACAAGAATCAACAGGACAGCCAAATTCAGTTAAATAAACTCCTCTGGATAGAATGGGAGTCATCAATTTCTGCAAACACTTCTCTGCAGTCTAATTTAAGACAGAGGAACATATACCTGGTGCTGGCACAGGAGCCCGTGGTCTTCTGGCGTGTGCTCCGCCGAAAGCTGGGGAGCTCTGCTGGAGGAGACTCGCTGCGCTTTTTAGTGGATTTTCTCAAACCTTGGGTGGATAGTGGTGACACTTAAACATTTGGTGAACCATGATGCAGGAGTTTAAAACACAAGCCAACCCTATATACATGGTACCACAGCAAAAATATCTCATTATTTTCAGCAGCAAAGCAATGCTTCTTTCAAGAGCTGTACCACCGGCTAGAAGATATTAATAGCATTCATGGCACTATGACAGGACACCCTTCTTGCTAGACCTAAGAGTCATAATTCACTCTAGCAAAAAGATTACACTTTATATTTAAAGGACAAAAGCAAAGTTATGTTACCATGTCTTTTTGTCCTCTGCAAGCAACTCATTATAGACCAATGTAACCCTCCATGATCAAAATGGCATGGACCAAAACAACTCCTTGCATAAGTAGGGGAAAGCATGCAATGCATTTTATTGATTTACTCACCATTATCGCTGTCAACACAGTAGCTATGTGTGTTATGTGTTTCTGATGGGAGCTAAACAAATAGTGAGAGATGACGTTCTTCCAAACAGAAGTCTATCCGCCGGTCTACAAACACAACTCTCGAGTCAGCTGACAGGTTGATAACCAAGCCAACTAAGGAGGAGGAGTCTCTCTTTTTGGGCCGAGAGCCCAAGCCACAGAGGGCGCCTCGGTATCTAGCCTGTCCCTTACCAAGAACAGTGTGACCCAACAATTTTAACTGCTAGTATACGTACATGTTTCTGCTGAAAGATTAAATGGAAGTTTTAATGCTGGACCAAACTACTTTGAGTTTTGGTGAAGGGAAAAAAACTAACTACAATACGCCTGTCTACGACAAAGTTCACTTTATTTTAGGATGTGCATTGAAGCCTGTTTTTAAATTTTACAAAGCTTCCCTTTGTGAAATGGTGGCCATACTGGCTCATCCACCTGTGGCCGATTCAGAAGTGGTCTCACAGCCATTACGTTCATGACGCCAGTAATCCCTAGACATCTAAATATCCAAAGAGAACGCCATTGTCAAGATAGCAGGAGGGTTTGGATTGGAATGAGCAAGCCGTGTGTATAAAAAACGTCCCAATCAATTACTCGTGTGTTTTGGTTGTCTTTGGAGTTAAACCCCCGTGAATAGCACAGATCTACCATCATCAGAATCAAAAGTACAGTACTACCCAAAAAATTTGAATATCAAGTAAAAGTTGTTTTATTTTGGCAATTTTACATAAAAGATGAAACCAACAAATTTTACTGAGCCATTACATGCAAATTGACATATCTCAAGCAGTTCCTTGTTGTAATTTTGCTGATTAAGATTTTCAGCTTACAAAAACCACAAACACACAAAATCAGAAAATTAGAATTTTTTTTTTTTTAAGATGCAAGACTGGAGCAGCAAAATCAGCAAAAAAGGAAAAAAAACTTGAAATATATTGATTTGCATATTATTTGATAATATAATAGGTCAAAATCAGCTTTAAAGTTGAATTGCAGAAATACAACCACCTTTTCAGGATATTCTAATTTTCTGGGTAGTACTGTACATTTGGCATAAAAGGGGGACAATTTTATGTCACAAAAAATTTTACATTTTAACTCTTCAAAAGCAAATATCTCTAGAAACATCAGCAATGTCTATCTCTGTAATTACTTTGCTATGACCTTGTTATCTTCACAGAGATTAGAACATTTTAATTACATTTTAGGAACTGAAATAGTTTGAAGATATTAAAAATTCAGCGTGACAACTGTCAAAATGTTTAACTTCCAGACATTTAGCCTAAAATATATCAAATAAAAAGGTGCGGAAAGAGAGAATTGGCTTTTTCTTTGTTTGAGCCTACTGCAACAAGTCTCTGAAAACCATTTGTTGTAGCGGACTAGCATCCTTCCCTACTAATATTCTGGTAATTTATGTCACATCTTTTGTCTTTCCTTTATAGGATGTACTTCTGCATCAAGCATTGAAGTCATACCAGAGCTTTCAACTATGGCCAATATTGCACAACCATCAACAGATAGTCACTCCAATTATTAAAATAACTGATCATTTTTCAAATCACATTGTCACAAGCTTACTTTATCACACCTTTCGTCTTACCTCTCATTTTAATTCAACCTGACCAGTCAAGCAAATGGGTGCCAAAGCCTGAGTCTGGCTGTTAAATGTTTATCATTTATTCAAACTCCAAATCTATATCTGCTGAACTACAAATGATGTTTAGCAATAACAACCAATTTCATTAAATTATCTACCGTTTCCAGTACATGGACAGCCGAGTTAAAAACCCTGAATGATGAAAACTAATCGCAGAAATCTACACAGACCCTACACATCCACTCTCTAATGTAGACAAACGGGACACACTAAAAATGGTGCCATTCAGGTTGTGGCGGGATAGATCGGCTCTGCCTGCCAGTTGAGTTCTAAAGCAATGTTACTTACGGGCCAGCTCTGAAACGCAACACAATCTATTTGTTACATTATGCATGGCATACATACACACAGGATGGATATTCTTTAAACAAGTTGGCGTTCGACCATCCAAACTGAAAATCCTTGCAAATAGCAAATCTTTCTTGCAGATTCAGTTGTGCTTTAAAATTGGTATTTCAATACTGAACAGCAAAAATCAAGACACGGTTATTGACTCACTTGCTAGTTTAGCTTGCAATCCAGATGGTCCTGGTTTGGAAGTCTCAGTTTTGGAGGATCCAGGCAGAGACAGTTTGGGTTTTGGCAGGTTTACTTTTGGGTTGAAGCGTGTCGCCCACTCAAACTTTGAAGAGCTAGCAGATTTAGCCTGCTCCTTGTCAAGGGTAGTGCGGCGAGGAGAGGGGCTGGAGGCGGAGCGAGAACGGCGTGCCTTAGTCTGGTCTTTTCCTTGTTTCACTCTGGCACCCGCCGTGGTAGCACTGTTTGTGCCTGTAGTGGAGGAGGAGGAGGAAGTTGATGCAGAAGAGGAGGAGTCTGTCACGTTGCTACACCCAGCTTTGGCTGAGGCGGCCGATTTAGACGCCAGCTTGGTGGGTTTAGCAGTTCTGCACTCTGTACGGTTGGGGAGGGGCACAGCTGTGCTACTTAACCCAGGGAGAGAGTCCGCTTTCTTCCGTTTCTGGACTGGTGAGGCCGCAACGGCCGCTCTTTTCTTGCTCTGTCCTCGACCTGACAATGCAGGTGATTCTGAAGGAAGCGATCGCTTCTTAGCTGGACCTTTCTTGGTCTCTGAGGTATTATCTCTGGGTAATGACTGTGATTTGGGCTTTTTTGTTGGTGCTGGTCCTAAGGTGCTAATTTGGTCAGGCGCTTCACTTCGCTTCAGGCCTCTGGTGCCTTCACTCTTTGACTGGTGGCTTGATCGCTCTTGTTCTGATGTCCCTGCAGCCTCCGGGTCGCCTTGCAGTACAAACGATGCCACAGACAGAGCAAGTCCACTTCTGCAAAAAAAGAACAACAAAACATGATCTGGGGAAATAGACAAACACAAAAACACAGATTAAGAACAAAATGCAAAGTATTTGACTAGATAAAGTACAAACCCTACATAAAAAGACACTCAAAGCAAACGCAGTACTAGGTAGAGAGGAGGGGTACCTTCTTGAGCTGTGCCCTCTGGGCTGGCCAGTGGCTGAGCTGGTTGTGGCTTTGGAAGCCTTAGAAATAGGTCTTCTACTTTCAGGTGGGGAATTTGCTTTTTGTTTTACCTGCTCTGACTGCAACCTGTAAGGTTGGAAATTACAGAGCAAGGAACAGTGTGGGTTGTCTGTTAAACCACAAAAGAAATATAATCAAGACTCATTTGTGCTGACTGCCTTCAAGCTCACTGGCACCTCTGCATAAAAATGACAAAGGTAACATTAGTCATTTGAGTGATGGCGATACAGTGGAACCTCTACTTCTGATTTCTCCTTAACATATTGCCACCATGCATCTATCTTGCAATCTTGGTTCAGCTCATCAAACAAACAAATTCTACAGGAATAATATACGTATTTTTAATATATGTGGTCCCGGGGTTACGTATGTCCTCCATTCCTAGACTGTGATGTAAGTCGGAGGTTACATCTAAATAACTACGAAGTCACTCACTTGTATACAGAACACATGGACATAATACACAGTAATAGAACACTAAATACACGAATGAAATGAAACCCTAATTAAATTCTTGTCATTTTTACAACGCCCGGGTAGATGTTACAATATGATCAAGCGTGGCACACCATACTGCAACTAGTTCTCAAGCAAGTCTCATGTTTACAAACCAAAATTGAGCTTTTCATTAGTTTATAGGAGACCGCATGTAACCACAAAACCACGTAACAAGGAAATCTGTAAACCGAGGACCACCTGTAGCCAGAGGTAGACTCAAACCAGTATGGCTCCAGCCAGTTTCTATGCTTTGAACGGGACTAATGGAATTATGTCTATAGCTTTGGTGAGTTGGGTGTTTCATTGTTCTTAAGTCTTACAGTTAACAGTGGGTATCTATTATTACATTTGCAAGACAATTTAGAATGTTAAAATGTGACACAACACAAAACTATGTCTAGTAAATATCTGGTTTTATAATGGCGATAGATTTTAATTCCTATTATTTCCTGGCTCAACCATTGTTCCAAAAGAGACTGCATTTGTCCTTGAAGGTTCCACTGTAGCTATACAAAGTATCCATTAGGGTTAGATTAATATGAATGTAAAATATTTTGAACCAATTATTCATTAAAGTGTAGCTTTCAATAAAATACAGTGATGCTGTGGTCCCACTGACCTTCCTGCGACTGTGTGGTCTTGTGGCTGGGCCGCAGCAGTGTTCCTCTGTGAACGGCGCAGTGACCCCCCTGGATTGGAATTAGGCCGGTTGGACATTGGCACCTCTCTCCTGAAGGGACATACCCTTTCTAGACACTACCATTCACTGTAACCAAAGAGAGGATTGGGAAAATAACTAACACATAAGGAAGACATAAAATATGACATTGAGCAGTGATTGAAATAGGGTTTATGTATATTCAGAAGACACAGTGAACAACATTTTTAATCTATCTAGACGAAGACCATTCCATTTTCTTCACGAGGTTCCAAAAAAATAAAACTGTCACAATGGTCTTTATGTAGTGCCAATTTGAGATAATTGACACATTTTTATAGCAGATACTTGTTTACTAGTCTACAGTTAGTCAGGTCAGTTATTGTAACAACCCAGTGCACGTCAGCAGTTAATATTCTTGCTCAAACTCAAGCTTACGACGATACTCACTGCGAATTCAGTCTAATACAGCAGGCGTTGCTTTCAAATTAACTTTTGTATTCTAGTTCAGCAACCTGTACTTCTTAGCACAGCCAAGAAATCATAAGTAAAGGTGCATTGACATTTAAAACATCAAAATGCTACCAAAACAAGACATTACGACAAAATACAATTCAAATGAATTTTCAAATATACTCCATTAGTTACTGATCGGGTGGGAGACTTTAAGGGGTCCCCTTTCAAAGTGCCACAGCCTGCTGGTGATGATTCTATCAACTGATTCACAAAGACAACTTTAATCACAGCTTCAAGAGCACCCCTGTTAAGAGACATTGCATTAAATCAAGGCTTTTTAACGGCACAAATCATACTATAAAAATACGCCACAGTTAATCAGCTGACAGGCCATGTTTAGGCCCGCACTGGCAGTACGTCCCAGTCTTTGTTTATGCGTTCACCTTTTCTGCTATTTGTCAACTTGTCAGCAGCAGAACACATTGGCCGGGGTGGATTTCTACAATACGTTCTATTCACGAAACTCAAAGCGAGTATATTTGTTCCGATCGCGATAACAGGCCTGTGGGTTTCTGGCGTACTTGCCCCCAGTCACCGCCTAGCATGTTTAGCTAGTGACTTGGGTTTGCCAATGGCTTTGTCTCTTTCGTATCCACACGGGAAACACACACAAATCCCAAAGCAACCCGGGTTCGCCATTGAATTGCGGTCGACACTACGACGCGTCGCTACAAGAGCTAACGTTTGTTGCAAGTCGTCCGGCTAAATTAGAGAGGCTAACAGAGCAATGGCTAGATGGAAATGCGTAGATGCCGTACCTGTATTGTCACCTTTTAGCTGTAGCTCTCAAAATCAACTCGCTTGCAAATGTTAATACCGACCTTGTTGGTGCCAGGAAAGCTTATATTTACAAAGTGACAAGACGCGACACGCCGTCGGTCGCCAAACACTCAGGTGGCGTTTCATATCCAACATGGCAGCATCAAATGCTAGTTAATAACACACAGTTAGCTAGCTAGCAAGCTGCAAACACAGCAGCGCCAACTTGTTCTATCGGCTGCCATCACAAATGTACTCTGTGTGGTACAGCTGACAACCAGCACATCCACGGGACTCTAGCGCAAGTTAGCTCACGCGCTAAGTTGTTACATGAAACCTACCACAGAGCATCAAGCAAAAGAACGGCTCCTACGGTGCTGTACTCACCATATCGTTCACTGGTGACAATGCGAATGGAAACCCCACAAGTGTAGCTAAGCTATGGATCACTGATGTTTTCCGAGCTGACAGAAGGCCGGTGCCCTACTCTCAGTGACGCCAAATCGCGTTTGTCTTTAATGTTTCAGAGGAACATATAAATTGGACTACCACGCAACGTGTCAACACTGTAACTAACACACCTCGGTGTTTAAAGCAGTGGAACTAGCCATTGTAAGCCAAGCGTAACGTTTAAGCACCCGTACACTGTCGACGAGATTGTCAACGCATTATTCGCAAGCTAATGCTAGCTTAGCCATGCGCGATAGCGAATGTTGCCGATTTGTTTACTGCCTGACATAAACAGATCCGGACTTCACCGTTCCTCTGTTACTGACTGCCACCGGTTGAGATAGATGTTGAGTAAACACCACCGACCTCAGCAACCAAATTAGCTGCAACAGGACAAGTCGTGTACGGTCGCTGCACATTGACAAATCAAACAAGAGCGATATAGCTGCCCGCTAACACTGGCACACAAGCTAATCTATGTTAGCCTGTCTTGTTGTCGCTTGCTTTTTTGTCAGCAAGCAACGATGGCGCGGGGGTTCTCTAAACGAGCCGTGTACTTGGGGAAACGTGTCACTATGAGTTAATAAACACACAGGTTCACTTTCTCGCAGGTAGCTAGCACGTTCACGCAAGCTAGCACAATGAAATGGCCTCTTGATACCTTTTAAGACACACAAAAAAACAGGGACGCACAGACGGGATTCGAGACCTCAACCTAAGACTATCTCAATCTGTTTCGATTATAGATCTTCTAAAAACGTCCTAAGGCTTTTGCGGTAAGTGTCAGTGGACAAATGGTGCATTTAGTGTTGATGTTGTTACCTATTTCTTCCAGTGTTGTAGTTGTAACAGACAGTGCACCAGCTCCTCTTTTTTTTTTCCTCCCTCTCTCTCTCTTTTGCTCTCTCTCTCGCTCTCTCTCACACACACACACACTACTAGCCCTGGATGCTAGTTTCACATCAGCTGAGCGGCCTACAACTGTAATATACATCCGCCCGGTTCCTCCGCACAGGGACTAGTTTCTTCGGGGTTTAGCTTCCGGCCTGAGCGTATAAAACTCCAACTGGACTTCACCACTTAAAAGTTAATAAACTTGTAAACAAAATAAATACGGTTGTATTGTATTTTTGAAAGAGCAACATATAAGAGATTCTCATTGCAGGTGAAAGTGTTCACTAATGCAGACATTACCATATATACAAATAAATTCCCCCATCAGTGACAAAAGCCTGAATTGCAAATCATAGGGGATTTTCAACATAGCACGAAGCAGTCCTCCGAGGAGTCTAGCTTCATAATAACAAGGTCAGTGGTCATTTGCCACACTTCCTGTTTGTCGGTAAATAGGTGGAACGAGCCATATGCCGACTTGTGTCGATATCGGGTTCCTATCCTCGACAGTGGCGTATTTAAAACGATACTGTAAAGTTAAAGTTTAATTAAAATAAATACAATGCGCAAACGAGTTGTTGTTTTTTTTTATTATATTTGCTTATTTTGTGTTTTGAATGGTATTATTACACGTGCAGGATGTATATGAGGCTATTAATGTATGTACAGGTGTATGTGTCAGAGATGGAAGGAAGATGCTGATATGCTAATATAAGGACAGGGGGTGGCAGTAAATAAGTCGAACTTCTTCTTACTCCTTTTCGAATATACAATGAATTATGTCCCTTTTCATTTATTTGAACTTATTTCAAATTATTATTGCTGTTTTTTTAGAGCAAAGCTGTGCCTTTTCATTGTTTGTTTTGCGCCTGATTCAAAAGTATTCGAAATAAACATTTCAATCAACAATAAAAGTACAAATCAACGTGTATTGGTATTAGAGCAATACTAACGTGATAAGATCGATATATTTTCATTTTTTTACAGTGTATATTTTCCCAACTATTTGTGTTGTGTTCAATGTTTTATATATTTTATAGTTAATAGCGTTTTCCTTGTTTCACAATTGACAGGATATAACGCAAAAAGTTGCATTTATAATTTTCTTCATGCTACATTGTCCTCTTTTGGTGTATTACATACATTTATTGATAAGTGTTCACAAATAAGGATATTGATTTTTTGGGGGGGGGATCCTAATTCATTGTCTTGTGCTTTATTGCGATTATTCTCGTAATCAACAAACTAAATGACAAAAAAAATCACAAAATCATTACATGAGCTCGAAAAAAAGGCGGTATCAGTGATATCATCGGCCCTGATTTCGATAGATACCTTTAGTAAATAAATCTTGCGTCCTCTGTCGGAAGCCATCGGTACTGCACTTCTTCTGCCGACAGCCCGTTTGTGCGTATTCTCCTGGACAGCCAGCAGAGGGCGAAACAGGGCAGATAAAACTGAGTCAGATGACGCGAGGAGGCGGAGGCTGCAGTAAATAAACCCTTCGGTAACGTGTGCAAAACAAGTGCTGTCATTTTGTTTCCCAGTTCAGGCCCAACGACTAGCACACATTTAAGAAACATCTGAAAAAAAAACCCCCAAACGCCACCTGAAACCGGCACAAGCAAGCATTAGTAACGTAAGACCAAAGGTATGCATTGTTTCCTTGTTTTTACTTTAGTAGGCATGGTGGCAGATGAAACAATAAATGCTAACATAAAACAGTGTTGTGATATATGAATACCTGGATTTGTTTATAACTTCCATTGTGTCGTGTTACATACTGAGCAAGGTGTCATTTTAGATATAAATTGTACATACCAATATTTATTCATGTTGTACTGCTAGCTATGGTGGAGCGGATCTGACATAGTTTGACAGGAAGGTATTATGGCCTAATATTATTAGCCTCTGCACACCGGATACTTCCTTCTCAGCTGAGTCCGGCAGAAGACCAAAAAAGGTCATTACATAACAATACGGGATCTCTCACTGTCAGACCACTTCCTGAATACTTCAGCAGCAACAAAGGCCTCAATCCGAGGCCGACCCGAAGCCTCGTCTATTTGTTTGCTGGAAGGTTATCGAGAAGTCCTGCTTGTTTTCTTGTCCTCCGCAGCCTCGAGATCGTCTTTGCGGGTCAGTGGTTCAACGGGAGTGACGCAGCAGCGCCTACAAGGCTACTAACTATACATGGCAACGCAAATATCACGGGACCCTTGCCAGAACTTTGTCTCACATACAGCCACCAGACGACAGCGAAGAAAGGCGATGACAAAGTCTTGACTCAGAGTGAAGGGAGAACTGAAGGGGTGTAGTCTCAAAACAGCGTGAGGGTTTCCACGTCTACGCTTTTGAGGACTTCTGCACATTTGGGTAGGCGACTCATGCAGTGTGCTTGTTGTGGCGACATAAAAAGAACTCAAGGATGTCCGGTATTAAACTGCTGTTTTAAACTCTTGTCTGCCTGCCACAGCTAGAGTAGACTTGGTATCCGACGCTACATAGTATATCCCCGTTTTTCGTGTTCGCAGCGATCCTCAAAATGTAACCCTAGGCAAAAAAAAACGCAACCGGACATACCCACAAACATGAATATTTTTGACACTCTAAGCCAGGGGTCTGCAACCCACGGCTCCGGAGCCGGATGCGGCTCTTTTATCCTTCTGCTGTGGCTCCAGCCGATTTATGTCTGTGTAGTCACACCGTTATGAGCCTTTCAAAGTTCTGCATTGGAGTTGAGCACAAGGCGTGCAATTCCAGTTTCCTAGCTTGTCAATTTGGTTAGAAACCATGACGCAACTATTTTGCCATTGTTCGTTAGGTTCATTTGTTGCTAATGAACAATGACAATTAAAGCCAGAAGGAGAGGGATACTAGAACTGGAAGTAATCGATGTGTAACAGTGCCTTTATTGTGAATGTTCAGAATCTGCTTTATTGGCCAAGTATGCTAACACAAACAAGGAATTTGACTCCCAAATTGGAAGAGAAGGCTTAAGAATAGGAACAGGAAGACAGAAAATGTACATGACAATACTTTTAATGACACTATATAATAGCGTTACATTCAATTTAGTGTTCAAATAGGTTTTGTTGCCCAAAGTGGGTTTTCATTTGGCAGAAACGGGTCAAAATGCCTCTTTTAAAGCTGAAGGTTGCCAACCCCTGCTCTAAGTCCTATTCTGTGGCTCACACATATATTTAACATTTTATTTGATAAAATGTAGGGAGGCTTAAAATAATATCAGGATTTTTTTTGTCTTTTAATTGCAAATATGCAATTTGCAGCGTTTGTAAAGCGGAACGTTTTGCTCTTTGTGTGTAATGCGGCCCTACCTAAATGGTAGCACTGAATACTAATGAGAAACAGGTATTGCTGCATGCACTCTCCGGCAGGAGAGTACACATGACATCATACAAGAAACAGAAAACCATAATAAGAGCGCCAAACAGAAAACAACGTGAAAACTAAGGGAAATGGTTATGCATCCGGGGAGTAAGCCATCTTCCCGCAATACTCCTAATCTAATATCATACCTCAGAAAGAATCACTTGAAGTCCCATGTATCATTTGGGGCATTTTTTTCCTATAATTATTGTAGTATTTGTCTTTTTTAGCACAAACAGTGTTTATTTGTGAAATGCATCCAGTGGCATGACGGTAAAAGAAGCGCAATGAATTTATTACAGGACATTACTTTGGGGAAGAGCTGCTGTCTATATCAGTATCAGTAATGAAGTGCGGGACAATATCAGATCCTGTTAAGAAAGTCAATATTGAGCTTCTCTAGTAAAATGTAAACATACTCACCACTAATGACAGAAAATGATAGAGGACTATAATGGAATCAGAAATGCGGTCTAGCCTTTGGCCTGGTCATTGGGCTGGCGCAACAGCCACGCTTCTCAACTTCGCAGGATGTTGGGTTTTTCGTGCTGGCACTCTGAGAAGATGTAGGTGAGCCACATCTACATAATCCACACTGCTTGTTCGATGTACAGTAATTCCAGTACCGATTTACGGCCGTATATTAAATTCTGTTTACCATGCTGCAAATGTTGAGGCTTAAGGCACTAATGCACATTTTTTCACTTCTGATCCAATCCCGATACCTGAATTTGGATATTTGCCGATACAGATACAATGGCGCTATCAAAGAATATCAGCAAACATAGATGTCTCCACACATGCAACGCTGTGCACACACATACACACAAGCGCTGAGCCTGACCCATTAACGGTTTCACAGACAACACAGAACTCGTAACAGCGCACATAACTTCCAGGTCACTGTAATAAGCTCCTCTCTTCAGGAAAGTATGACCTGGAAGTTTTGTGAAGTGTTAGTAATTTGTCGTGTCCCACTGTTTTGTGTGGCCGTGAACACATTAGTCAGGAGCGCCTGTGTGCGCGTGACAGCTAAGTTTGCTGATACTCTTTTGGCTACGTTTGCTGGTATTCTTCTAGCTGTGTTTGCTGACAACAGCAAGCTGACAACATTAAAGCAGAGATGTAGCTCATGGATCGGAATCGCCGTAGGTGTTATCGGAAATATCTGATACGTGTACAGTATTCTGCTGGTATTGGAACCCATCCCTGGTAAAAGCCTCTCCAAGGGGGAGTGATTGTGGGAAGGTCCAGAGACAGTACTGTGCTTAAATAGAGAAAATGGTAAATGGGCTTCCACTTCTCTGCCTCCAAGGTCCATATACGGTGTGACCGGAAACCACATTCTTCTGGATGATATAAGTATATTTACATGAGTAAACACATAGAAAACGATTCCAATTTCGTACTCCCATTTATTAAACCTGTCACTTGTCACATGTATCTGCCTTTATGTAATATTGGGCAGACCGAGGAAAGGATTAATGTCCAAGACTGCTTTCCCTGCCTGTTTTGGCAAGGCCAAGTGTTGGGGGTGATGGATTTTCCACTTTGGACTATAAACCAATTAACTGTGCTGCATTTAAGCCATACATCAGAATGAGACGCGCTAACAAACAATAAGAATAGCGATTTACTTCTCGGCATGTGAGTGTTGATCACGACGAGGAGATTAATTTTATTCAAGAGGAGACTGAGGGCAGCTGTAGCAAAGTGGATACTGTGGGGTATCATATTGCAATGTCCAGATCCAAGGTATGACAGTGTAAGATAGCTGTGTATCCTTACACAACGACACAGCAACGATGAATCTGCCCGAACAAAGAGTGGCCAGCAGTAGCTTATGGTTACCCTTGTATAGTATTTGCTTTTAGAAATTGCACCTTCTTCTGCTTGGTAGTAACTGCTTTTTGCCAGTGGAAAAGTGTCAGTACCTCCAGCATAAAACAAGCACACTTAGATTGTGATTGAGTTGCTCTTCTGGCTAATCTAATCTAATGCAATATTTTATTTAATGTGTGGTCAACTGTGCATTTATGAGACTGCAATAACTGTTAGGATAACCAGTGAATATGCAGTGAATACATGCACCGTGTCTAAACAGTAGCTAATCAAATGTCTTTAAGAGGCGTTTATAGTTGGCGGTAGCCATCTTGATGAGATAGTCATGTGACCCCCCCCCTCCCACACCGAGTTGTGGAAATAAAATCCCTGTTTCCATCCTCACAGGCAAGTGAGACGCTCAGAGTGCCACGGCGGGTTCAGCTTCAGCCCAACCCCCCTCGTCTGCAGTGCTGACGCATCCACTGCTTGTGCATCAATCAGCATCCTCGATGTGGGCATACGCAGTGCCAGTATCAGAACTGATATAACCTAAAAATCACATCGCGTTGGCATGCTCACGGTAATTGTGAGTGAAAACATCTAAAATGGTTTCTGCTTTGCTTGCGTGCTACGAACGAGGGACTACAGTTTCCGCCATCTTCTTTTGGTTCTGCATTACCTAACCATTGCCTCTGTAAGCGCTAGCGTGTGTAACACATTGCTGCACTGGGTGAGACTCTCCACACGCAAGAATTAACTCTGCGTGGTGTATCTTTTCACAAATATTTTGCTTCGTGACATATTTCAAGAGATTTTTCAGTCATGGTCAGCATCGGGATGCAGCTGGTGTGGTGCTGGGAGGGAGATTAATGAGGCGTTTATGTATAGCAGAGGACCCCTGCTAACAGCAATGCAGCTGCATTTACTCTGGCTTTTGCTTCGGGTGTGGAGCTCATGTGTGATGTAGCGCCCAGTATCTCTCCGTTCTCTCGTCAGCCCTCTTCCAGGCTTGGTAAAAGTTGCAGTTTCTTGCACTGCACGCTTCGCTTGCCCGCCCTCCAGTTTAGCTACACGACGTGGAAGGACAGAAGAGCGACAGCTCGAGAAGAAAAAAGCAGGGCAGATCCAGATCAGGGCTTGGGCTGCAAAGATAGAAGCGAAGGACAGGAAAGCTGGAGCAAAGAGGGGGAGGAGAAAAGATGTCGGAAAAGCGCTGCACCACCACTATTTGCAGGCTGTCATAGACAGAAAAACATCTTTGTCTCGCTAAAGATTTTTTTTGTAAAGTAGGGTTAAGTGGTATTGAAAAGTGGGAAAAGTACAGTGCGTTGACCTGCATCCTTTTCTCTGACTTGCTAAGGTATGTTTTGCATGGTTACATTTGCTTTTTTGATGTTTTGTTTGAGAAGACAATATAGCATCATCGCTTGGTTTGTGCTTTGGTATCGACGGATTTTTATATAAGATTAACATTAAAAAAATAAAATACTCATTTTAACCCTGTTAGGTGTGGCTAACGATGAATTTCAATTTTCCGCTCACCATGTAGTATTGACAATATGCATACAAATCAGTAAAGACTTGGAATATTTCATCATTAAAATGTGAAGGTGAAACTTGTAAAGAGCAGATATGGCACATCACATGCTAGGTAAGAAATGTCTTTGGGCGGTAAGACTGCAGCGGACAGCGTAACAGATACAAAGAAGCTTCAAGGTGAGCCAAAGATCGCATTGCTTTGTGGGCTGCTGTTCTCATCAAACTACAAAAATAAAATAGAGAAAGGTAGCACGTATAATGTTGCTTGCCGTCCAGCTCCATCTCAATACTGCGCAGAAGCTGGTTGCTATGACAACATAGGCCTGTCGGGGAAAGAAAGCAAGGAGGCCAGTTGCATTTTCAGCAACATGAAAAGTGTGGCAGCCATGTTGTATTTCTCATACCACTACCTGTCCTCTTTGAAGTTGAATCATAATGTTAACATATCAAACAAATGTGCAGATAATGTCCATTGCCCAAGATAAATATAACAACACAAAAACATGTCACAGGGACTGTATGCAACTTGCTCCAAATTATGTTTGAAAACAAAAATATAAGAACACCACTGGCATTGCTGTCACTGACGGACATGTCAGACACTGACCACATTCATTGCTGAGGAGAAACTGCTGGGAAAAAAAACAGTGTAAGTGAGAGACTTAGTGAGACGTGCTAAATGATTCAGTGTGACTCAGACCGCAGTGCTGCTTGATATGAGGTGGCCAAAGTAACAACTGCCTGAACAAATGCTGTAAGATGCATCCTCTTTCAAATCGACAGTGAATGGACTGTAACTTCCCGTGTGTCTTCATGCAAATTCACAAATTCTACTTTGCAATTATTTCCACACATGTCAACAGAGAAAAGCGGTTACAGCATACTGTACTGTCACAATTATTTTCTCTCAGTCACAGTACTGTCCTGGAATATTGTATTTATTTTTAATTATTATTATTTTAATTATTAAAAACCAAGTGAGATTCCACATCAAGTAAACACAGTCACATCACCTTTAAGGTATTACAAAAACAGGATAGCTTGTGGCCTAATACATACGACCCAGGGATTTACGTAAGGTGATTGTTGACCTGGTGGCTCAGTAGTTTATCTGTCTGGACATTACTGCCATCTGGTGTTGTGATACAATAAAAGCTTCATTGTGGGCATTTTTAAAAATTCTTGTTGGAATGTGATTTTTTTTTCCTGTATTGTGTTCCACTAATGGGAATTATTCCTTCTTCTTTTTTTTAGGTGGCTGTGATGTCTCACTTCTATTAGAACCTGATGGATAGTTTTCACCCTCACACCGTGCTTAGCAAGCTCAATGAGCAGCGCTCACAAGGCCTTTTTTGTGATGTGATTATTGTGGTGGAGGATGTGAAGTTCCGCGCCCACAAGAACATCCTGGCAGCTTGCAGTAGCTACTTCAAGAATGCTCTGACAACTGAGGCATGGAGTTCTAGCCAGGTGTTGGAACTGATGGACCTCAAGTCTGAGGTTTTTGCCTGTGTCCTCAACTTTATCTATTCCTCAAAGGTGACACCACCTTGTGCTGATTACAACCGGGAGCTTGTAGCAGCAGGGAAAAGACTTGGCATTTCTTTTTTAGCAAAGCTTGCGGAACAAGAGAGGCAGGACAAAACTCAAAATGTACCAGAATGTGTTAGAGCCACAAACTGGAGCACAGCCACTATGCGTAAAAAAAGCAAGGAAGAGGCCAGCAGGCTTGAGGAGTTTGATGGTGCCAGAGGACCACGGATCACCAATGCTTTCTCTATCACTGAGGTGTGTCCTGGGAACAATCTATTCACCCCTGTTGAAGAGGGAAGACAGTCACCCGATGAGGGGCAACTCCCTGCAAGTTTCCCAACATCCACCAGCCTAAATGGGATCAATGAAACCACCCACACCTTCACAGAACATTCATACGCTCTTAATCAAGTAACTGAAGAAAAAGGTCAGACCAGTCAATGGGACAGCAAGGTGTCTAAATCAGCAACATTAGAGCCCAAGCAACCAAACTACCAGAATGCAGGCCCACTCAAAAAGCGCCACAGGTTGCAAGGTGCTTTTCGCAATATACTTCCAACACAAAGTGAACCACACTCAGAAAAAACAAACACTTTAACTCCAACATTAGCTGAGGGTGCAGCTTTAGCACCTACACTTTTCACACATGCAAACAAAGACAAGCCTACAGGTGCTGTGGTTCCTTTGGCCAATGGCCATGTGCAGATGGACTCAAATCCTCAGGCTCTCTCCCCTCACACGGAGGACAGCATCTCAATCTATGGATGTGAGCAATGTCCAGAGATATTCACAAATGAAGCCCTTCTTGCCATTCACTCCAAGGTACATAAAAAGTGTTCAGTTACTCCCTGGTTTTGCAAGTTTTGTGACAAAAAATTTATACACCTCAAGCGGCTACGCAACCATGAGCAGAACTGTCCTAAGGCTGTGAGAGGGAAGCCCGAACTAGAATGCAGTGACATAGCTGTCACAGAGGTGGACCTCCATTCAGGTAGCGTGTTGAGGGAGGAGAACATCAGAACACATCTTTTTTCTGTGGACAAGCCCACAACTGGGCCCCTACTTCTCAAACAATTAGAGCCTCCAAAGGCTGAAAATGTAAAAAGGCCAGTCAGCAGTCAAAGGAGATACCACTGCAGTGTATGTAAACGTGTGTATGTAACACTTTCCAGTTTGAAGCGGCATGAAAATGTACATTCCTGGCAGAGGGCTTATCCCTGTCACTATTGTAATAAAGTGTTCGCGCTGGCGGAGTACCGTACCAAGCATGAAATCTGGCACACAGGTGAACGCCGCTACCAGTGCATTTTCTGCCTGGAAACATTCATGACATATTACATCTTAAAGAACCATCAGAAGTCTTTTCACGGGATTGATCCGACACTTGCCATTAAGCGAAAATCTGCCAATGGTGGTCTGAAAGCTAGTGTTTATCCAATCAAACTCTACAGACTTCTGCCTATGAAGTTCAGGAAAAGAAAATACAAGACTTACAGTCAGACATATTCTGAGGGCGATGATGAAAGAGACTATCAAGCTCCACTGGAGAGCAATCCTCTCAGCCCTCAGTTTGAAGGAAGCGGCCATCCAGGCGGTGTTCCTTTGCCTTTAACCTTCATGGCAACAACAACGATGGTAGCGCCTTTTATGCCTCGCATCAGCGTTGACAAGCCCCGTGAAACAGATATTCACCCCACTTTGTACCAAAATTATCACCAGAAAGGTAAAGGTAAAGATGTTGAGCTTGAAACTTCACCCTTAATGAACTTTAACAGTGCAGTCCCTTTGCAACTGGATCCAGGGACATCCCCAGCGGATAATAACTCCATTGACGCAATTAACTCACATAACATCAGCCAAAAGGTGACATTCCTTAACTCACTGAATACAGTTGATAAGCTCAGCGAGTTGTCTGCTTCTGCAAAAAGTGTTGAGAAAATGACAAAAGAAATGCTACAGTCAAGTACTGAGAAGTTGAGGCTTGATAAGACAGGAGGATCCAAGATGGAAACCTATATTGCCAAACCTGTATGCCCGGGTTCATCCGCAGATAGTGATGCAATGCCACTCTGCCAGATAACTGTGAAAATTGGGGACGAAGCCATCATCCGCCGCAGATTCAAGGGCTCCAAACTCTTCCCACAAAAGAAAAAGAAGATAAGGAAACTGGAGGAGGTGAAGAGCCATAGCGAAGTCCATTCAACAGGTGACAAGTTGGAGAGCCCCAGGCTGCGCCTCAGACCAGAGATTACAGGAATAATGTCTGAGTCGTATGAAGATCCCAATGAGTGTGACATGGCCGACAAGCCTTGGCGTCCCTACTATTCTTACAAATCAAAAAAGAAGAGAAAGAAGCTGAGATTAAAGCACAGGCAAGCTTTGTTTCACCATTACAATGATACTGTTAGAAGTGATACCAGTGCCAGTGAGGCCCGATGTGACAGTTTCCAGACAGGGGACATTATCTTTGGCGAAAGTGGAGATGCAAAACGCTTTCACAGAAGTTGCAGCCCAAGGACAACCTACAACTGTGACATTTGTGACAGCTCTTTTATCACAGAGACTGGTTTAAGGGCACACATTATTGGTTCCCACCCATATTTCTGTCGTACTTGTGGTAAACAAGGTCCCCCGGGGGAAACGCCTTGTGGCAATGACTACGTCTGCAACAGCTGTATGGAAAATGGCTCCTGCTTCGATAATTCTCCCCGGAGCCCCAACCCAGAGAAGAAGTTCCGCTGTTCCTTCTGTCCTCAGCGGTTTCTCTATCTTGCCACCAAGAGAAGCCATGAGAAAAAACACCAGGAGACAAACGGAGAAGGTTACACCATTCAACCATGTTCTGAATATCCGGACAACCTGAGTGAGGACAACAACCAACACTGCATCAAAACAGAGGAGGATGACAATGAAGAAAGTCCTGACATAAAAAAACGATGAAAAAGGACATTTTTCCATTAAAAAGACCAAATCTGAAGTCATGACTGAGTTAATAGAGTACACTGACATTAAGCATTTTTTACCATCTCACACTGAGCCACTGTTCACTTTGGCACCTTCAAAAATGAAACATAAAATTAAAAAACATTCTTTGCATCGAGGCTCGAAACAAGGAGCCCAAAAGAAAGACACTGATAGAAAGAAGGATAGCTTGGAAGCAAAATGTCCAAATGATGAGAAGTCTTGCAAACTGTCAATGCCTCAGACTCTAAAGGCGACTGCATTTTTGCACACAAGCCTGAGAATCGGATGTGTAAAGATGAACCCTTTTTCTAACATGCAAGAGAGAAAGAGAATGGCACCGAATGTTTACTTGCTTTGAGTAGTAAATTGTAAAATGTTGTCTTTATAGCAGAACTTGACAAAATGTTTCTAAAATCTGAAGATCTAACGTCAGCTGGTATGTTATCAAATACTGAACAGACTACACAGAGGGATTTTGTTAATTTATAGATGTTTTGAAGACCTTCTCACAGACACAGACTGTATTTTATTGTCTATGCATTGCTAGCAAAGCAGCTTGCTGGCTGGAAGATCAAGAAAAGCAAATGTCCACAAAGTATTCCCAAAAGTGAGGTGTATTTTCTGATTTAATGGTTGATGGCAACATCTTATATGTATGTGGGGGGAACTCGTATTTCTTGGTCTCACGTTTTATATAAGTCGACTTGGTATGTTGCACTTTATACTCATGCACTTGTGTTCAATGAAAATCAATGAAATTATGTATTATTTTATGTTTTAAATGTAATCCTTCTGGTTTTGAACACAACCCGATTAATGTTCCTACATTGTTCTGTTTGATAATACACAGGACGTATCAACCATGTAAAATTGTTGAAATAAATATTCATATATTAAAGAGTTACATCCTGTTTTTTGTTCAATATTTCATTTCATATTACCAACAACACCACATAAATACATCATAAGACAATGTAACAAAATAATAAAATCTTTCCCCTTGAGGAAAGAGGGGAGGCCACTGACTCCTCATCTTTTTTGGCTGATTTTTTACCGGCTGACTTTCTACTGCTGTAGTTTTTAATTTGGCTTGGATCAACATCTCTGTCTCGAGAGCATGGAGGACATTCAAGGAGAGCTGGACAGGGCCGTAGACTGTCCTTAAACCCTCAGCAGGATTGGTATCTGCTCCTTTGTGCAAGGAGGAACAGGATGAGTACTGCCAGAGCTCTACAAAATGACCTCCAGCTGCCCACTGTTGTGAATGTTTTTGACCAAACAATCAGAAACAGACTCAATGAGGGTGGCCTGAGGGCCTGACGTCCTGCAGTGGGCCCTGTGCTCACTGCCCAGCGCCGTAGAGCTTGATTGGCATTTGCCATAGACCACCAGAATTGGCAACTACGCCACTCGCGCCCTGTGCTCTTCACCGATGAGAGCAAGTTAAACCTGAGCACACGCGACAGACGTGAAAGGGCCTGGAGATGCCGTGGAGAACGTTATGCTGCCTGCAACATCATTCAGCATGACCGGTTTGGTGGTGGGTCAGTGATGGTCTGGGGAGGCATATCCCTGGCAGGACGCACAGACCTCTACAGGTTAGATAATGGCACCCTGACTGCTATTAGGTATCGGGATTAAATCCTTCGACCCATTGTCAGAACCTACGCTGGTGCAGTGGGACCTTGGTTCTTTCGGATCCATGACAATGCCCGACCTCATTTGGCTAGAGTATGCAGGCATTTCCTGGAGGATAAAGGAATTGATACCATTGACTGGCCCCCATGTTCACCTGACCTAAACCCAATAGAACACCTCTGGGACATTATGTTTAGGTCCATCCGGCTCTGTCAGGTTGCTCTTCAGACTGTCCAGGAGCTCAGTGATGCCCTGTCCCAGATCTGGGAGGAGATCCCCCAGGACACCATCCGTAGTCTCATTAGGAGCATGCCCCGATGTTGGCAGGCATGCGTACAAGCACGTGGGGGCCACACTTTAGATCTGATGTGTTTTCAAAGTGTTCCTCTAATTTTTTTGAGCAGTGTATATACTGTATATAAACCCACTTATTTGTTCATACTGTATAACGTACACAGAAGGATGCATAACACATTGTCTGTGTTGTTTATTGGCGGCACAGGATCAATTGAGCAGCAGGTAACTTTGAGTGTTAGTTGTAGGTTTTCAAACATAACCAATCAAGAGGACGTAGAGTGCAGACTTGCATTTGTGAAGTGACTCTCTGGCTCTACTTCAAGGGTCTGAAGCCCATAAGGCCAGTAGCCTACCCGGTCGACGAAAGCCAGACGTTCAGAGGCTCCTCCTCAAACCAGCTTTGAATTCAGGCGATCTAACTTTTTTCACACTTACTCGTAGTCACGTGCCCTCATGTTTACCCAGACGTCATGATGGGACAAAAACGGCCAACTAACTGAAGAAAACAAAAAATGTGACATTTATTTAAATGTGAGTTATTAGTTATTTAAATGTAGGGTTTACAGGAAATTTATCGGCAGATTTATCTCCATCTCAGTTATTAAACAGTAGTAATATTAATAACTAGTGTAGTTATTTACTAATAACTTTTACTTTTTGGATACTTTGTTCGTTTTAACATGTTTAGTATTTTTTAATATACAGTACAGTATGTATTATCACATTTGATCATATATATCACATATTACTTGATGTAATAAAACAATGTAGCATTCTGCACGGTATGAAGGTGAAGGGCAGGTGAAATAATGATGAGGTGCAGGAAGCCAAACGAGGAGAGGGTTTGGAGGCCATCAGTGATGTTCCATGGTGCATCATGCTCTATTCTGCAACCAGAATATCCTCCCAATACAAACACAATTAATTACTTCCTTTTGTTCCATATATGTACATAATACGAAGCGTTATGTATTCACATAATCACGGTATTAAGATCAAAATTAAACTTTCCACGTTGCAGAAAAATTCAAGACAAGTGCCACAAATAAATCAATACTTACACTTTTTCCCACTTAGCACCGTAACATTGATATTTTTTATTGGCTGGACAGAAGTGCGCAAAGAATCCTGGGATATGATGGGCCATAAAGAATTGTTTGAATGCAGACTTCCATTTAATGAAAAAGGAGGACACATTTTTGAGCCGCATTTGGAGGAGCCTTTGCAGACTTTCTGATTAGGCTGGCCTTTGCGACTCTGAAATCTGATTGGATAAAGAAACAGCCCCAGTGCTAATAATTCTAATAAACATTGGCCAGCACTCCCAATTCTGAAAGCCCTGGTCAGATTACATTATCATGGTAACAAATAAAAGCTGAAATTTGATTGGAGAAACAAATAAAACATATACATTGTACTGGAAGCAGTGCAGCTAAGAGACATGCGACCAAATTTAAGAAAATGAACTGTTGGGAATAATTTCATAATAAAGTTCATGGAACAAATATTACAATTTAAATAGTAAATCTAAGTCAGTGTTTTGGATAATGTTTAGGCCAGCAGAGAGGGCGTTGGTGGCCCTGACTGCACACCACTGTATAATTGAGCAAAATAAAGTCAACAGTGCAAAAAAATTAAGCATAAACAAAATCTGCTATTGGCTCTCATTCAAATCCTTTGGATTTTTTTTTGCCCCCAGTTTTATCTTATGTCAAATAACACAACCCAAGTTTGTAAGAAATATTATAATGTAAATGTAACAATATAAATAACACAACCAAAAAAACATATTTGTGAAAATTATCATTATCATTATGCTATTATTAATCTGACACTGACACTACCCTTGGTATCACTACAATCAATATTTGGATCAGTCGTCCCACCAGTACAATATTCTGCATTATCCAGGGCCCTATTACATGTAAAATCCCTTACATTTATTGATGTAGTACATAACCGAACATGCCCAATATTTCAGAAATAAGTAGCATGGCTAACTGAGCGGTGCACTGGGAAAAAAACTTCCCCGCACAATGTTCCTTCTCCTCACAATGCCAGTATGTCAATTTCTGCTAAATTTTGCTTTTAACGATAGATTCCGTTTTTATTGACGAACTCCGTTAACACGGAAATCATAGGGCCCTAATTTGATCAGTCTCAGGCCATTTCCACACAGAAACCTTCCTGGTATATTTTTTTTTGGCAGGTAGAAAAATTTGGCATCCACCCTGTCGTATTACTATAGTTGCACTCAGACAGCGACGTATCATTGGGTGAAAACAATGTAATACATTAGTTACACCTACCTGTGGCGCTGTGAACAGATGCGCCGACAGAACAGTGTGATACCAAAACTATAAGAAAGAACGCATGCCGATAAAGTACACTTTCTATAACTGGAATTACGTCTGTGACTTCTTTCGCAGTATAAGACAAGAAATATCGGGATGATGTCAACTGGGGTGAGTCATGCCAGTCAACATATTCAGATATTGTGACAGTGATGGTGCGATGGCATCAATGTTTCCAGAAAGAAGCGGTTTGCTTGTTTACACAGTAACGACGGGTCAGCGTACTCTGATTTCCTCACCCTGGTACCCGTTTCAGGCCACCCAGAACGGTGTTTACTTTGCCTTGGAAACATCTCCCTGTGGACAGCTCACTTGTGACCTGATTAATGAAAAGCAGGGGGGCACTGCCCCACCAGCTCCAGGAGATGGTGCTGTTTTTTTTTTCTCTTGTGTATATTACATTTAATTCAGAGAACACACAATATCTTGTCATTTGCATAGCTCTGTTTTGATGTCAGCTAGCTTGGTGTGCTGTCTGACTACATCTTCTCGATGGCTCCAACTTTGTGTTTTTTTTTCATTGATCTTTGTGGCAGTTGTGATTGAAGCCAAATGCAGTAATCATCTCTGGCAACAGTGCGGTTGGACCCAGAAAGACAATCGCAGCAATTCTGTGCTTTGTAGTTGGCTAGTTCTACGGCCGCTAATTTGTTAAACGATATATTTAAGAGGTCTGTGCCCGAATGAGTAAAATACTCACAGAACGTACATGTGTCGAGCATGTAGACTGAAATCAACCGCTGCTGCAGCTCATGCGAACCTGCGAGCAACATGAAAAGAGCGGCAAACTTTTAGGACGATCCAGGCGGGTCCGAAGGCGGCGAAGCAGCAGTGTGCGCGAGCTGCGTGTTTTTAGGGATCCTGACGTAACGCGGCAGCGGGGCTGTCTCTCCCACTCTGCCTGCATTCATAAACGGATATGATAAAGCGGCGCTGAAGACAACAGTCGGCGCTCAACCATGGCGGAAGAGGACGACGCGAAGATTCGGATTCTACAGAGCCTGCGTGGTAAAATATGTAAGTTGTAGCGGAGGGCTGATATTGTCGCTCTCAAGCTGAGTGAGAGGCCGGGAGGGGCGCGGCGTGCCACCGTCAGGTCGTCGGCCTTATTCGCGGGCTTGCTGTGCCGGCTGCTGTGCGACGTCAAGTTAGCGTAGCGCGCTAGCCGAGGCTACTTAGCTGGCGAGCATTTCATTCATGAAGCGCCTTCGCGTTGCGCTGTCGGAGCCGCAGCAGCTGTTCGGATAGCGCATTGGAACACGGACGTCGCGCCGCTTATTTGGCCTCCGCTGTCCACCTCAGACCGGCTCTGCTGGCAGAATGACACGAGAGGCAGGACAGGCTAGCAACACCAGCCTCCATAACCAACCAGTACTTCTGAACCTTACCCGAGCGTGCGTCTGCCTGGCGGCTAGCGTTAGCACTGCTTTGTTACTGACACAAGCCACTCCACCTGGGGATGTTCGAGTTCACGTAGGTTACCGGGGACGGCTCTCCGCGCTCCAAGACGGTGTTGCGAAAATCACTGCATTAGTCGGTTATTGGCGGTAGCCTGTCATAGCTCTACAGCATACCCCGCACCACTCATTTACATGCTCTTGTTTTTCTATTGGCCGTGTTAAGTTCACGACTGCGGTTGCCAGTTAACTACTATGAATTAATGAGTCAAGCAGAACGAAATAGAGGAACCACACAGACATGTAACGCACTTTGCCATCTTATGAAACTCCGTTCTTCCACATTGACCCTTTGTTCATTTTCGTCTTCCCTACAACATTTCTTGGTGATTAATCATCTGTGATGGTGCGTTTCAGGTTGGCTGTTAGACTTTTATATGCATGCATTGGCCACTCCACCTTCAGGGAGCAGGTGGTGTTCAAAATAAGGTTTTTACATGGGGACATGATAACGTTCAAGTTTGCGTGTCGAGAAAAAGGACCGGTTTACTCTCTATCTATCCCTTTTCTCCAAATCGTCCCTAAGATTAACCATAAAATTGAACTATTAGCAGCTTGTCAAATGGCTCATCACACCCGTGCCTTTTTATATGTGCTGAAGGACTAGTTAGGGCACGTGTTTGTCTGTCTTATGTCCAGATCTGACTCATGAAGGTGTTGTAGCATTTGCTTTTCCTGTGAGCATGTTTCAGACCTGGACTTTGTGTGTAATTCATTCATGGGCGTGTGGTAAAAAAGTCCTGCAATCTGTCTGCATGCATAAAGGTAAAATGTGTGCAGATATTGTGTGTTGCAAATCACTGTTGCCAACACTGCTGGTTTTACTGAGGAAGTCTGCGCTTCATGTTTTTAACCACATTTTGAGCCTCAAGTCAACGATTTATAATGGGTTGACCACCTAGCGACCCTTTCCGATGGTCAACGTTTTCCTGTTTAACAATGTGATCGTCATCAATACAATAATCCCTCATTTAACGCGGTTAGGTGACCAGTGTGAGAAGTGAATTTTTGCAAATTAGAATTCCTTATATATAAATGGATTATTTTTAAACTTAAAACAGTGAAAACTTGTTTACGACCTTGGAATTAAATGTTTTAACATTATTAGAGTCTTTTAGACATGAAATAACAAACCTATAGCCACCTGTACACTGGTATTAGCCATTATAATAGACAAAAAAAAAAGTAAACAATAGGGGTGTCACCATCCGATATTGGTGTTGGATTACGGGCCAATATAAGAAAAAAAATTAATACCAGATTCTATCTGCCTGCATCTAAAATCTCTGATATTGGCGCGCCGATACAAGCTTTGGATTGAAGACCATAGGAGCGAAGCCAAAAAGTTTGAATCGTGAAGTGACAAGGAATGACTGTCTTTGGTTTAGTTTTTTGTTACCTTTGTATTGATAATGCATTCTACATCTTACAGATTTTTACTCCTCTTTGGTGAAGTTAAAAACGAATAAAGTGAGCAATGATGATGATGTGCTTCTTAATTTGATGCAGGTGAAGCTAAAAACCTGGGTCCGGTCTCAGGTCCAAACCGACAAAGGGATCTATGTACCTTTTGCACCATCAGTTTGGATCAGGAGGAGGTGTTCCGAACTAAGATGTTTGACAAAAGCGTCAGGTAAGCATGTTCAATTCAGTTGAAACATTACAGGGACTGTGTCCAACTGGCTTTTTTAAGAACACCACCGCTACCTGGCCTATGTTATAGTGGTTAAAAAAACAGATGGTAACAAAAAAGTTTGTTCTTCACAATTAGATTCTTATCGTATGCTATACATTTAATTGTAGCTAAGTTTTACCAAATTGCTATCATTAGCTGACAACACACAAGACACTTTCACTTTCACAAAGTGTCACTTTGTCATACTCAAAACAGAAAGAGGTGGGATATAATACCAACAGTAATGGTTGAATGTTGGCGCCCTCCAACATTCAGCTGGAGAAACCTGCTGCTTCCAGTCCCTTTTACCTTGGCCAGTGTGTCTCATGACTATGTTACTGTATATTCAACGTATGTTTTGAATGTAGTCACGCAACACGTAAAGATCTGTCAGGAGTCTTGTCGCACAAACCAGAATCTTGTGCTATCATACGCAATATTATGTATTGCCTAGACCGACCAGTATGATGCAACTTTTTGCCACAAGGTACACAAACTGCTGGAAAACATGGTCACTCAGTTGCAGTGTCAATTTCTTGCCAACTCTACTTGTCATTCAGTTCAATTCATAACAAGACAATTTATATAAACCCAACCCCGCCGCACGGTGGTCGAGTGGTTAGCTTGTTGGCCACACAGTCAGTAGGGTTCGAGTCTCCCTTTGCATGTTCTTCCCGTGTGTGCGTGGGTTTTGTCCGGGTACTCCAGTTTACTCCCACATTACAAAAACATGCATGTTAGGTTAACTGGTGACTAAATTGTCTATAGGTATGAATATGAGTGTGAATGATTGTTTATCCAAGGTGTATCCCGCCTCTTGCTCCAAGTCAGCTGGCATAGGCTCCAGCATACCCAGAAAATGGATGGATATAAACCCAAGACAATAATATTGAATATTGATTTTGTTGCTGGAAAACATCTACTCCATGCTACTGTCCAGTAGTTGACAGTAATACAAAATCGAGCTAGTTTGCCAAACACCAAGAAGGCAGGCTGGGGGGAGGTATAATGAAAGTTTAATGTAATGCTATTTATTCTATATTATGTGATGTGTATGAAACAAACTTAAGCACATTGAAGTTGTGAAAGTTTAACGTAAAGGAAATATGACTACAGAGAAGACACTTCCGGCCTTCACAATTTAAAAGCACTGCACTGTACATTTTGTCTGACTACACCAAACAAAGTATCATGCAACAACATCACATTAAAAGCACAAAATAAACACAAACTCACCACTGGCACAAGCCTGGAGTTTGTTTTCCAGAAAGAAGACGATCACATTGTTGTTCGATGTGAGTGACCGGCAGTGTGCTAGCATGAATGAACTTGACAATAAAAAATATATACTTAATGACGTCATCAAAGTACGTGTTTATGGATTCAAACACCATCAGCATTTGAAAGAATTAATTTACCATCATTTCAGGTGTATAAGCCCTACTTTTTTCACGCTTTGAACCCTGCAGTTTGTACAGTCTTATGGCTAATTATGACTAAGACTACAGTTCTCATGATGCTTAGAGTCGCTTTAGGAAACAGTGATGTGGATGAGTGAAGTGGAAGCTAATATCACATTTGGAAGACTTTTATGCAGCAATCTCTGACACAGCTTAAGTAAGTTTGATCAAGTGTATAAAAAAGATAGCTCAAGCTAAACGGCTGTTTTCCTCGAGACAAAAGTGACACCAAGAGCGACAACAAAAGAGAGAGAAACTGACAAAGTGTGTGACAAAGGAATTATGAAGCTGTTCAATTGTGATGCTGAAGAAGACAATTAAGTGTTTTTTCTTCTCATGAGGAGGAGAAGAACGGCGATGGAAGACCTTTCTGGTAGGCTACTGTAACGATCCATGTTACATGCACAGTTTAGGAAAAAAGCATTTATTTAATCAAGAATATTTTTCTGTGTAACATATTTCCTGTGTACTAAATATCGCATGTTATGTCTTACCTATGTACAAATATTTTATTTATTTTAAATTTACTGGGTGCTTCTTACATAACGGTGTGCTACATAGTCCGGAAATTTTAGTAAGTCTCTTTGTGGCCGCATCAAACAGTTATACACATAACTCTCACTTTGTGTCTGTGTACAAAACTGTGGTGCCTTTAAGGACTGCTGTGAAACACTCGGTGAAACATAATGAAAGAAAACAATCTAAACATGCAAGAACTGTGGGGTTTTAACAATATGTTATTTTCCAATAAAATGGCCAATATTACCAAATTGATACACATGTGCATATTATTTGATGTAGATATTTACAAAAGTTTTTGTAATGTGTCTTTTACCAGTGCTTCTGAAAGTCCTCTAAGGCGGTTCGGCTCTGCTCTCGGACCAGTACCGGTAATATTTGCATTGCAATTTGACTTCAGTGAAGGCCATAAAAGTTTGTCCTGGCGCTCTTGCAATTTTACGGAAGGAGCCACTGTGCTTCTTTTCATTGTAAATACTAGTAAATGTTAGTTTAACATGGCCAATTGTCGGCCGCAACACTTTTCTGAACAGAATTCTGAGAAAAAAACACTTAATAAATCTCAGACAACAGAATAATTTTAACAGCCGTCAGATAATCACGGCTCTGCTGATTTTTGTCAAAGCAGTGAATTTATGCGTTTACCCCACTTTCAGCGGAACCTATATTGCTTTTATTTGGGATACAGTATGTCTAAATCTTGTGTTCCTATGCTTAAAAGTTCGAAATACGCTACAATATTATCTACCAGTGTTTCTTACACATTCTTTTGAAAACTGAAACCAAACACCTGTATGGCTCTTCTCAATAAGCAGCGGGTTTTTCTGTGGGCCCATCCCCCGTCTTTGGAGATGAAGAATGTGAATTAATAATAATAATATTTAAGCAGAACTTTAGAATTTTATGAAAAGCAAGTGATCTAATGCTGTTCAAGAGAGTTTTTTTTTATTTAACTGCAAAGATCATAAAAAATTAGCAAAAAAATGTACCCAGAATCTGCAACAACATTAATAATCCTCATCTCTCAATTACTATAGGATGTATTTATGATTTTTTTAAGTTATCATAATTCAACATGTGCAGTACTTACGGTGTAGGCGTATCATGAAACTTAAATTATATCACTTCTGTATTTATGAACAAACATGAGAGCATAATATCCATCTATCATTCATATATCGTCGGTTACGTGAAAGTGATTGTGAGTTTCTTTTCTAAATAATATATTTAAGTGTTATAGTACTCTCATCTTCAGAAATGTATCACACAAAGGTGTTGCAGTGTTTGTAACTGCACATCTCACTTTACTATGCTCCGTGGTTCTCTAGGTATTTTACATCAGCTTTTTTTCTTTGCTGATTTCTGCTCTGGTTAAAAGATTTGTATACTCTGAGGAAGTGTGTCATCCCATGCTCTCCCTTGTACTTCTATCTCCACTACCTCTACTATAGAGTTCCTAGTTGTATTTTAGTTCTTGTTACTTCACTGTCCCTATTGTATCAACCTACCCCTGGTCAAATGCTGTATTCCATCCATCCATTTTCTATACCGCTTATCCTCATTAGGGTCGCGGGTATGCTGGAGCCTATCCCAGCTGACTTTGGGCGGGAAGCGGGGTACACCCTGGACTGGTCGCCAGCCAATCGCAGGGCAGACACAGAACCATTCACACTCACACTCAAATGGACAATTTAGAGTCGGCAATTAACTTAACATGCATGTTTTTGGAATGTGGGAGGAAACCGGAGAAATCCCACGAATTATGGAACGGACTAAGTAAGGAACTAAAGCAAAGTGCAAAAATGAGCGATTTTAAGAAAGAGTACAAAGCAGTTGATGTTTACAAAATATGAGGAAGAAGAGTCCTGAAATACTGTGTATCCAGTGCCATGTCTAATGCCATGTCTGGACTCAACCATTGTCCAGTTCTGTTTAGTCTATTTTATTGTCAATGCTATGTCTGATCACTATTACGCCTCTCACTAACTGTTCATTCAATGTGAGTGCATTGCCAGTACTCACCCATTATCTAACTATACTTTCTCTGTCTATTTATTAGTCTTTATAATTGATTTATCGGGATAGGAACCTTGACTACTACTTTTCCACTGTGTTAAATTACCTTATAATTTTCCTATGTATTTAAACTTGCAAATGCCACATTTGGAATAATGGAAGTGAACAAATGTATTGGAATTGATTTAAAACAGATGGGGTGTAGGATTAAATAAGCTTTTCTTCTTCCCACTCCTTTTGGACAAGTGGAACTGATAATTAATTTTTGTGATGTATTCCAATGGAACTTGTATGCATGTTCAAATAAATTAAACCATTACCATTATTTACATATATTACATTTTTGTGCCAATATTGGCATACAGTAGGGATTCATTCATTCATTCATTTTCTATACCGCTTATCCTCATTAGGGTCGCGGGTATGCTGGAGCCTATCTCAGCTGACTTTAGGCGAGAGGCTGGGTACACCCTGGACTGGTCACCAGTAAATGGCAGGGCAGACAAACAACCATTCACACTGACATTCATACCTATGGACAATTTAGAGTCGCCAATTAACCTAACATGCATGTTTTTGGAATGTGGGAGGAAACCAGAGTACCCGTAGAAAACTCACACACGCACCGGGAGAACATGCAAACTCCACACAAAGATGCCCAACGGAGATTCAAACTTAGAACCTGCTATGTCCAACAATATCACCCCACTGATATTATCAGACTGCCCTACTGTATATTATGATGATAAGTGGGAAATGTAGGCATGTAGTACAGTACATTGGATGTGCCGTTCACCATTGACGCAAATTATAGAGGTTTTCTCTGTGCAACATATAAATATATTAATGTTTTTATATACAGTGAGGTGAAAAATTATTTGAACCCCAGCTGATTTTGTAAGTTTGCCCATTAACAAAGAAATGATCAGTCTATAATTTCAATGGTAGGTTTATTTGAACACTCAGACAACAATGATGTAAAAAAAATCCAGAAAAATGCGTTTCAAAAAGAGTTATAAATTAATTTGCATTTCTATGAAGGAAATAAGTATTTGATCCCTTTGAAAAATCTTTGTTGGCAATCACAGAGGTCAGCCAATTCTTGTAGTTGGCCACAAGGTTTGCACACATCTTAGGGGGGATTTTGGCCCACTCCTCTTTGCAGATCCTCTCTAAGTCAATGTTTCGTGGCTGATGTTTGGCAACTCGAACCTTCAGCTCCGTCCACAGATTTTCTATAGGATTAAGGTCTGGAGACTGACTAGGCCACTCCATGACCTTAATATGCTTCTTCTTTAACCAATCTTTTGTTGCCTTGGTCGTGTGTTTTGGATCATTGTCTTGCTGGAATACCCAACCACAACTTATTTTCAATGCCCTGACTGAGTGAAGGAGGTTCTCACCCAACACTTGACGGTACATGGCTCCATCCATCCTTCCTTTGATGCGGTGCAATTGTCCTGTCCCCTTGGCAGAAAAACACCCCCAAAGCATAATGTTTCCACCTCCATATTTGACGGTGGGGACGGTGTTTTTGGAGTCAAAGGCAGCATTCCTCCTCCTCCAAACACGGCAAGTTGAGTTGATGCCAAAGAGCTCAATTTTGGTCTCATCTGACCACAACACTTTCACTCAATCTTCTTCTGAATCAGTCAGATATTCAGTGGCAAACTTCAAACGGACCTGTAGATGGACTTTCTTGAGCAGGGGGACCTTGCGGGCACAGCAGGATTTCAGTCCTTCACAGCGTAGTGTGTTACTACTGTTTTTGTGGTGACTATGGTCCCAGCTGCCTTGAGATCATTGACCAGTTCCTCCGGAGTTGTTCTGGGCTGATTCCTCACCGTTCTCATTATCATTGAAACTCCACAAGGTGAGATCTTGCATGGAGCTCCAGACCGAGGGAAATTGGCAGTTAATTTATGTTTCTTCCATTTGCGAATAATTGCACCAACTGTTGTCACCAAATGGCGATAGTCTTTAGCCCATTCCAGCCTTGTGTAGGTCCACAATCTTGTCCCCGACATCCTTGGAAAGCTCTTTGGTTTTGGCCATGGTGCAGAGTATGGCATCTGGATTGATTGATTGGTTCTGTGGACAGGTCTCTTTTTATACAGGTAACGAGCTGAGAGGGCTGCCAATGTCAGCTCGTTACCTGTATAAGATCCACCTGGGAGCTAGAGCTCTTGCTGATGGATAGAGGATCAAATACTTATTTCCTTCATAGAAGTGCAAATTAATTTATAACTCTTTTTGAAACGCATTTTTCTGGATTTTTAAAAAAATCATTGTTGTCTCTGTGTCCAAATAAACCTACCATTGAAATTATAGACTGATCATTTCTTTGTTAGTGGGGAAACTTACAAAATCAGCTGGGGTTCAAATATTTTTTTCCCCTCACTGTATACCATAAGGAAGTGTAACTCCCATTGTTATTATGCACAAAGCCCCAGGGTTTGTTTTTTTGGTCATTGATTTAAATTACTTTAACCATTCAAAATGGTTTGCAGTATGCTGTTAATCCAGCACAACTGTTGAGTCTGTTTGGGACAGGTGGCCCATCTGCAGCCAGCACCAACATAGTGCTTAACCTACAATCAGCTATGTCACATCAAGCTGTCTAGCTTGTGTTCTTGGTTTTGAGGTAGTTACTGTATGTTGGCAGGATCCAATGGCAAAACAACAGCTGAAAAGAACATATCTACTTTTGCGCTGAAAATCAATCAACCCTCATTGTAATTTACACGCATTTTCAAAAAGCACAACTGTTCAATAGATGGTACAATCTGTACCTCGGTATTCGGGCTACAGTTTTGGTCCAGTTACGGTATCTTTTTTTGTGCATAAAGAAAACAACTTTTCTCCCACAAATTATTTATTATTTGTTAATGATTTCTAAAATCCATAATAATAATATCAATAATACACTTTATTGATATTGCACTTAATATTTTAGCAATCGTAAAGCACCACAGAGTGAAGTTTAAGAAACAAAACATGAGTAAAGTTATAATATCCAATTAAAACCAAATTGTTTAAAAAATGCTTTTGTTTATTTTTTTTAAAGATGAGTTTTTCGGTCTCATCAAAAAAATTCTACTGTCTGTGGTACCAGGGAGGGCTTCCACAGCTATGGAAAATCAAGCATGAAAATGAAATTGCAATCTACTGGCAGGTGCTTCTCCAATAAATGCAATTTTCAAAAAAATAACAATGTTGCTACAACACACAAAAAAACTGAAGGATGCAGGGGCTACTTTGATGTGTATGTTTAAGGTGCTAAAATAAACAAAATGTAGTGTATTGGTGACTGTAAATTAGTGTAATATTTAATATATACCATAGAACCAACAATCACATGTGAAAATTGCCCTCTGGGTGGCAATTTGAACATCACTGGTTTACAATGTTTTGGTTGTTTTTTTTTAATAAGGAATGGTGCAGAGTTAAGTGGCAATGTGCACCATTCTCATTGCTACAGAGCAATGGCAACACGCTGCTTTCAACTTATGCACTCTTTTTTTACTGAGGCGATATGTTCAAAAACAGGTACAAGACCTCAACGGTGCGGCCAGGAGGCCACCCCGGCCCAGTCGCCGTAACGCATCGACAACACAGATATACTCATACAGAAGAGGCCGATATATACTTTGACCTATATTCTGTTGCCGAATGCCTTGCCTTTCCATCCGCTTTTAGGCAGAGTGTCCCTCTCGTGAAATACGTACAAAGTAGGAAATGGGACATTATATTGTAAGGAGGGCTTTTGGCCACCTTGGACGAGCACACGTGTGCACACTTACACACAGTGCTAAATGCATTACAAAAACACCGGTGCATAAGGTGGATTGCCCCATGCAAGGCGCACTCAACGATAAACAATTTTACAGAATCTTATTCGAATTAAAATTATGGTTGAATAATATAATTAGGTCAGTTGAATGTTGAAAAGTAAAAAACATTTCATCACAGTGCTCATATGCAGTACTATTCAAGTTAAAATTATCTGCTCAGTTGACGTCACATTGCAGTTTGTACTTCAAAGATTCTCACATTTGTGTATTGCATGTTTGTAACTTTACAATGTCTGCCTTTTTTTTTACAGCCCGTTCTATGGTGAGGACTTCTACTTTGAGATACCTCGGCCTTTTCAGTGTTTATCATTCTATGTTTATGCCAAAAGCGTTTTCCAAAGGGATTTGCCAGTTGGTAAGTCACCATATGTTTCTGGTGTAGTTTAGTGGAGTTGAAATTACATACTTTTTTATTTTTTGTCTTTTCAGGCAAAGTGTCAATCAGAAAGGATGACTTATGTAAATATAAAGGGAAGGAGCACTGGTTTAGCCTTCAGCCAGTCGACCCTAACTCAGAGGTCCAGGTAAATGTTACTACGTTTAGGATTATAAAGTACACATTTGTCAGTTTGTGATCAGTTTCCCTTTGGACTATGATTGTAAAAGTTTTGTTTTATTTGAGGTTGAGCTATTGATATTAACCTCCAGTCATCTTGGGCTCAGAATGCGTTCCTTGAGTCAGTCTGCATCACCGCAAACATAATAAACAGGAAGTCACTCGCTTGCAAACATTTTCAGTGAGAGTTAAAGTGTCCCTGACATGATCCATCAACTTTGCTTAAATATGTTTGTAATTAAGTTCGACATTGTTTGATCTTTGAAAGCAAACGGTACATTTGCAAAAATTACATTTATAGTTCATGGTTGCGCCCATGATGAGCTAGCTCTCTCTGTTCTGTCTCATTTCCGGAAGTGACACCATCAGAGTACTACCACTCAGGTAAACAAACATGGCAGTGTACGAGATAGAGGATATTTACAGTGATTTAAGATTTAAGTGATGTCTCGATAGATTTCCAGGAGAAAAGAAGGACAAAACATTTGAAGATAAAATGGATAACTTGCAGAACAAGTACTTATTTTTTAAGACATGGAGATGAAAATTGGTCGCCTTTGTAAAACAGAATGGTAAGTCTAAATTACTCTACAGTTGCTTGTCCTTCAATTGTTATTTTAAATCCACTTCTTAATGAGCGTAAAAGGGTATCTATAGCCTTTTTTATTGTATATTTCACTGCCGCCCAACCCCTCACCGTCAACATATTTCTGTGAAAAAATGTTTATATAACATGTATAATGCTTTGCAGCTTTGTCGTTATGGTGGAATGGTGTTTAGTAAACAATATGTAAACAAGACATGACTTACTCTGTTCTGTGGCAACCTTGACATATAGTGGTCATTCCTTTTTTCCTGTGTACCAGCCAACATTATTTTTCAAAATGCGTTTATACCATACCTTCTAGCCAAATGCTTCTAGTAAAGGTGTTCCTTTAAAGCAGTCATCAGTGAAATGAACACTCACAAAAAGGAACTCGGGGTGGACTTCCATCTTTTGTTATCTGCACTTGCAGCACTTGTTTCGTCCATTTTTGTCTTGTTTTGGGGAAAAAAACAAACTTGTAGTATCACTCGGATACTGTTAACATCTTTCAGGAACACAACGTTTTGGCATGACTACTATTTTGATGAAAAATATACTAAACCAAGTTGACAATCTACCTCAAGAAGCGTTTGTTTACTTTGCTTTACTGAGAGGTGTTGACCTCACTTCTGGAATGAGTCCAGATTGAAAGAGCTGGTTTGTCATGGGTGGCGCCATAAATTATAAATGTAATTTTTGTGAAAATATGTAACATATCTAACCAAGGTTGATAAATCATGTCACGGACCCAACTCAGATTTGTTGTTTTTTTGTCATGTTTGTCACAGCCCATCATACTGTATTATTTGTATCATCCAGTAGTGTATGTATTTTATTTAAAGTAGTTATTATGACATCTAGTGATAGTGGACTTTATGTTTGGGAATTTGATTGCAACTCCAGATTTGCTTTTTTGTCTTTTTTTTTTTTTTCAAGACCATTGTTCTAGTTTGTATGGTGTATTGGTTGTCCATGCAACTCTTTTGGCAGCATATTTCTTTTATTAAGGTGTTCTGTGCACCACCAGCACTGTACTGCAGTTGTTACAGCGTTGACTGTAAATGCCATTAGCCCACGCAGTACTATTCTGGGTATGTGCTGCTTCACTGATTCACTCGCATGTAGACACTTTAAACTGTGAAGGAACATCAATAAGTGGTGGAGGTGTTATTGTAATAACTTCTCTTGTTTGGTTTGTCAGGCATTAAGCCTGTGTGCTATGTTTGCTAAAGCAAGTCTGCTCTGATCATACGAAAGTGTGACACAACACCTTTCTACCACAGTGGCTTTTAACTTCAGTATGGGTGGTAAACTGCTTCTGTTGTTAGCTTGTATGATTTCATGCATAGTATCTTACATTATTTAGCCTTTGAGTTAGATCTCGCATTAAAAACAGCTACTAGCAAACGTAGCCAAGTGCTGAATTGCAGAGACAGGATGCATGTGTGTGGGCGTCATGTTTGTCTCTATCTCTCTCACTTTTTCTGTCTCTCTCACTCGCCGTCTTTCACTGTGCAACTTGTTCTCTCGCTCTCTGGCACTTCCGAAAGCCTTCACCACATCCGATCTTTGTGAGTGATGACAAAATCCACAGCTGCTGTGGCTCTTATCGCACATGCGGTGCCTCTATTAACCTTAAACAGCATGACATGAAACACAGTCGTGCTGTGTGTGTGTGTGTGTGTGTGTGTGT
>QODF01000224.1:1254416-1345763 GCA_024372805.1 Oostethus manadensis | reverse complement strand
ACACACACACACACACACACACACACACACACACACACACTCATTCATTGATACGGAAGCCCCTTTGGAACTAATTCATTTTGTATCTTAAGTTTCCCCTGTATGTATATTGATTTATGAATATATTAGGAGTGCACTGATCTTCAAAGTGCCAGACCAGCCGATTCTGACTTTGTCTGAAACAGATTTTTTTTAAATAACTGACAGCATACAGCTTCATTTTGTCAATCTTATTTTGTTAAAAAATATTGACCAATACTCAATATAGAAACAATACAACCTTGTTGGTGTAACTGCACATGAGGTAGTTCTTTTAAATATAAATTGCTGCTCAAACTACTACTGAGAAATCAGTTCCTTTTAGTCTTCTATTTCTCACATTTCAAAAACTAACAGCTTTAACAACAGGTTATATTGCAGATCTGATTTGCGCCTCTTACCAAAAAAATATATAGTGCACAGCGACTGAAAATGGCTTGTTGTCCAATGCCATGAACTTCATCATATTCCTTGTAGTAGCTTTTTCACTGCAAATAAGCCCTAACCGCGCAAAGCTTGTTTTTTTTTCTCTAGTTTTTATGAGCTGAATTTAAAGATGTAAAAACTTTTCTATGTACACAAAAGGCTTATCTTATTACACAAACAAAAGTATCTTTAATGGCTGTTCCACCAAAACACTTAAGTGAATATACCACAAAAACAAACTTATATGGTGCTAAGCTGAAAGGCAACACAAATGCACCACGAAAAACTGGGGAAAAAAACAATAAATGCAAAACCTAAACTGAATGAGTAATGCTAAATGGGAGAAGCTACCAAACTGGCAGGAAGGCCAACAATAGAAAATGGAACATCTACTGTGACCAAAAGATGAAGCAGGTAGGCTTGAGTCTTGAAGGATGAAGCTGAGTTCATGTGACAATAACCTGACGCCTCCCTGCTAGGTGTGATTAAAAAGGGGTGGCACTAAAATGCCACACCTGTGGCTTGTCAGGTTGCTCTTCCCATAATGGTTGCCCAGGCTCTACAAAGATAAAAAACACAATGAAGAATGGTGGAGAAATCAAACAAACAAACCTAGAGAAACCATGCGGTGCTCACCTGTAGCACTACAGTGGTGTCACTGCTACACGTGACATATCTCACGTAATAATAATAATGAATTACACTTGTTATGCGCTTTATCAAAGCGCTTACACTGAGGTCATCATTGTTCATTCGCAACACACTTGGTGATGGTTAGCCACAGCTGCCCTGTGGCAGACTGACGGAAAGTGAGGCTGCCAGTGTGCGCCATCAAACCCTCCGGCCATCACCGACACTCACACCACTTTCATACTAGGCAATGTGGGTGAAGTGCCTTGCCTAAGGGCACAAGGGAAGTTTTTATTGCCTCCCACTGTGGCACCTGGTGTTCCTCTGAGCTCTCCCATCCAAGTACTGACCAGGCTCTGCCCTGCTTAGCTTCTGAGATCTGACGGGATCAGGCTTTGACAGGCAGGTTTGGCCACAAGATGCTGATTATTGCTGACAGTGCGATTATTGAAGAGGTGAACATTAGGTTGGTTACAATAAAGGGCAGTCCAAAATGTGCAGTTCAACTGTTACATATTTTGTTGAGTGTATATTGTATGTATGCTTGGCCAGGCTGTAGTAATTGCATGTACTTGAGGGCACAAATCTAAAGAGCTGATGCTGAGCTGCAATACTATGGCAATTAACTGAAAAATAGAAAGTAAGTATAAGTTGATGAATGAAGGAGTAAAAGTTTAATATAACATCAATGTCTCATACAAAAGCAGATCAAAATGTGACATGGTGGGGGGTGGCGGAAGTATGGTGAACTGTCAGGGAGGCCGTGAGAGGCAGCAAGGACAGTCAATGTTTGTGCAGACCTGCCAACATGTATTTGTCAAACTTGACATGCTATTTAATTCCTAAATATGTGTGTATGTGTCACTGCTCTCCATTTTGTTGCATTTCGCTGGTTTCAGTTTCGAGTTCATTCTGTACAGTACTGATAAATAAGTAGATATTTTCACTTTCCCAATAGTATTTCAAATCAAGCGGTAAACTGATTTCAAATTGGGCCGTTAAAAAAGGCACAGGTGTACATATGGTAAACAGGCAATAAAGCTGGACAATTTTGTAGAAAATGTATTATCCTGTAGCACTCTTTGCTTTGTCAGAAATATCATGTTTTTAAAGCAAGCTTATCAATAATGTAAGTGGATACAGGTTGAGAAAGCAAGACAACCATGTGTCAGGTCATTGACCTAAATAGAACAACTATGAGTACTGTACACTGATCTAGCACAAAATCACAGCGCAGTGATTTAACATTTCATTGAGCCACACCTTGTCATATTGTCTTTACAGGGTAAGGTTCATCTAGAGATGAGACTCAACGAAGTGATCACAGAGAATGGCTCAGTTGGTCAACACTTACTTGTGCGGTGAGTATTTATCTTTCTCTCATCCAATTTTGCAAGCATTGTCGCTCAAATGTTCTTCCTTCCTGTAAACTACCTTTTGAAATAAATACACTGCAATGTTGTTCCATCAACATAATGATAATTAGTACCCCTCAAATACATATTTAACTTAAGCAGTAAGCCTAATTACAAAATTCTAACACAGCAGTCTGCTCAAGCACTCACAAAGGAATCAGTGATTGCTTGCATGCAAGTGAGTAATTGTCAGACCTCAGCAGTTCACGCATATTGTTGCACCCGCCATTCATAATTGGAGAACACTGTGATGAGGAGGAAGTGATGGTGACTGAGCAGGAAGCCTGCAAGCACTGTGATTTTCTGTTGCTATCATTCTTTTAAAAAGAAGGGTCTTAAAGTGGAATTCCGGCATTATTGTTTCCATGTAAACACTGAAAAGCCCAACTACTAAAACGGAGGATGTGCTAGGAGTAAGCACTGTCCAGAGTTCTGGAGACAATACACAAAATTCAGTCCACAAGAACGAGACGACGAAATTTTAACATTTTTAAGAAAAGTACAATGACAAAAATATGAAAAAACAATGACAACATACTGCAATTTACTAGTTTAATTTCTACTCTGTTACACTCTTCTGCACGCTGCGTATGGTGGCTTCCCTGCCTCCACTCACCTGGGCAAAGAGACTGTAGAACTCCATTCATACCGTTGTTCTATGGAACAAACGCACCAAGGTGCTGAAACCAATGCACAGTGTGAACGCTCTTCCTACCTGTTTGGAGACGAAAGAGCGAGGAAAACAAACAGTATATTGAAGCCGGCAAAATCATTCATTATCGTCCCAGGCCCAGTGCTCATGAGACATTTTTTAACAAGAAATATTGTCACTTATTAATCTTGCAAGATCTTGTGTGCTAGTAAGGACGTTGCATTAATTCATGAATGGTGGATCGCAGGGCTGCTGTTCTGTGTGCAAGATAATGAGCTTGATAACACTCCACCATTGGAGACACATTACTGTCGTAACTCAAACTGCAAAATATACACAGAGTAGAACATTAACAAATAATTTCTGCGCCAGTTAGGATAGTTTTAAAAACATCTTTACACAGAACTACTAAAAAACCATCATTCCATTATTGTCACTCTCCTGCACAGGCATAGAAGTGAAATAAAATCTTGTCACTTGTGTGGATTTGTAATCCATGCTGTCAGAGGGTGATTTATCACACAAGATGGTCATTGCAAAGTGTTGTGGTTGATTACGAAATATTATTCATGACACCTAGGAAGATTGTGCACAAACATCCTGACATTCTCTCTTGCATGTCTTCTGAAGGTCTGACTCCATTATAACTCCCCGGTGACCCTTGTTTAGCAGCCACATCCTGTTTAGGGTTCCTACAGTGTCTGTTTGTTTTTACCTGAAACACAAGCCTTACATAAGGGCAAAGCAACACATTTAACCGGTGTCTACACTAATACTTAATCAGTCCCATGTATTTTTATATTATTCACATGCTGGCTACAGCAAGGCAATCTTGTATTAATAAACATTATTGTTTAGTTAGTCATTTATTTTTTTACCATTTCAAGTCTTAGAAGTTAGTTACAGATTTTTTTTCACGACTACTGAAGTTAAATACTGTTGAGAATCTCCTAATATATACAGAACTGATCAAAATCTTAAGACCAGTTGAAAAATTGCAAGAATTTTGCACATTTGCATCTTAATGAGGTTTACCATTACCATTAGGTAGAGCTGATTCAAGATTTTGATCAGGTCTGTATTTCCTTATACGTACGAACCACTATATTATTCTGATTATCAATATACATGAATTAAATGAGCTTTTGTGAATGAACAATTTCCAATTCAATTTGTAACTTTTAAGCAGGACTGCTCAGGCTCTCAAAACAGAGAAAAAAGTACAAATGATTCACACACCGGTCTTTCCTCATTTTTATACCGTATTCACAGTAAACTGTATGCTTTGACGTATTTCCGGGTCTTTTTTTGTTCTGCTTCTGGTCCCTTGTTTTTCTTGCCTTTCATGTTTTTTTTTTTTTTTTCTTTTTAATTTCTGTCATTTCATCGTCTCTCAGCTCTGCACACCTCTGTTACAGTCCACTTCTTCTACTGCAATGAACAGGATTAGTTTGAGCACTGCTACCCCATAGCGGGAGGCTTGTGTATCGTTCAAGCATGCATACTATGTGTACAGGCAAAAGAATGAAGATACTCATAATGATAGCCCATCCCCCGCCTCTTACACCTCACCCTGGAGGGGACGCACCCACCACTATATGAGAAGCTGCCCCAAGACCTATGACAAAAAATTCTTAATAGTTAACATAACAAAGCCCCTTATTGGATCTGTATTGCAATAAGCCGAATAAACACTGTGTTAGTAATTCTCTAACTATAATTGTTTTTATCAATTTGTCCTTTAGAATTCATAAATTAGCTCAACTTCTTTCTGTCAGTTATACTCGGTATTGGGGTCACAAGGACATACCAGCCACATTCAGAAATAAGATGTGTAGAGGTCAGATAGAGGTCAGATAGTGTCTATGTTTTTACAATTGTCCCTGCATTTTCTTTGCTACCGGCAGCATAATAGAGTGCCAGGGATTGCCTCTCATCAATGGGCAGATCTGTGACCCGTATGCCACCGTGTCACTAGTAGGACCTGCCAGGTAACACTTTCAGTGCCACACACCTCATGACAGAGGTTCATTAGGTTCCACAAAGACGTGGAGTGATGCTAGGTATTTCAATTTCTCATCAGGTCTGACCAAAAGAAAACAAAGGTCAAGAAGAAAACCAGTAACCCTCTTTTTGAAGAGACCTTCTTCTTTGAGGTACATTTTGATGCTTTTGTTCATCATTGTTACTCAGTGTTCAACTTGCTACTTCACACTTTGCTTATGAAAAAGAGTCATTTTCAGGTTACACGGACCAGCAGCTACACCAAAAAGTCACATTTCCAAGTGGAGGAGGAGGACATTGAAAAACTAGAGATCAAGTTAGTTCCTTCTTTCGTTCAAAAATTCCTGTTGTATATTCCCCCAGAAAGAAAGAATGTATAATCAGCTTAATGAGCAAATTTAAGTGTACTGATAGAAAGCCTTGGTTTCTGGTTAAGGATAGTGGGCCTTCCATGACAGTGGACTCATAGCTCTTGGGGTAAGACTAGACAAAGTTTTAAGGTAAACCCTCATGCATGGTTTGGAGGATTTGATTTGAAGTGGTATTGTTGCATGGTTATTTGATTGACCTTTATGAACCAAGCAGGAAAGCACAACTGAAACAACCACTGAACATTATAATGGACGTGTTTGCTATTTATTTGATTATGTGAAAATCTCTCCTACCTGATTCACATTTCACCTAGCATATGTCTACAGTGAGGGAAAAAACTATTTGAACCCCAGCTGATTTTGTAAGTTTGCCCACTAACAAAGAAATGATCAGTCTATAATTTCAATGGTAGGTTTATTTGAACACCGAGAGACAACAATGACAAAAAAATCCAGAAAAATGCGTTTCAAAAAGAGTTATAAATTAATTGGCATTTGCATGAAGGAAATAAGTATTTGATCCCTTTGAAAAACGTGCTTCAGTACTTGGTGGCAAAACCTTTTTTGGTAATCACAGAGGTCGGCCGTTTCTTGTAGTTGGCCACAAGATTCTTTCCAAGTCATTAATGTTTTGTGGCTGATGTTTGGCAACTCGAACCTTCAGATCCCTCCACAGATTTTCTATGGGATTAAGGTCTGGAGACTGACTAAGCCACTCCATGACCTTAATATGCTTCTTCTTGAGCCAATCTTTTGTTGCCTTGGTCGTGTGTTTTGGATCGTTGTCATGCTGGACTACGCAACCACGACCCATCTCACCCAACACTTGACGGTACATGTCCCCATCCATCCTCCCTTTGATGCGGTGCAATTGTCCTGTCCCCTTGGCAGAAAAACACCCCCTAAGCATAATGTTTTCACCTCCATATTTGACGGTGGGGACGGTGTTTTTGGAGTCAAAAGCAGCATTCCTCCTCCTCCAAACACGGCGAGTTGAGTTGATGCCAAAGAGCTCAATTTTGGTCTCATCTGACCACAACACTTTCACCCAGTCTTCCTCTGAATCAATCAGATGTTCAGTGGCAAACTTCAAACGGGCCTGTAGATGGGTTTATGTTTTAATTTATGTTTCTTCCATTTGCGAATAATTGCACCAACTGTTGTCACCTTCTAACCCAGCTGCTGGCAATGGTCTTGTAGCCCATTCCAGTCTTGTGTAGGTCCACAATCTTGTCCCTGACATCCTTTGAAAGCTCTTTGGTTTTGGCCATGGTGCAGAGTATGGCATCTGGATTGATTGATTGCTTCTGTGGACAGGTCTCTTTTATACAGGTAACGAGCTGAGAGCTCGATAAGATCCACCTGGGAGCTAGAGATCTTGCTGACGGATAGGGGATCAAATAGTTATTTCCTTCATGGAAATGCAAATTAATTTTTAACTCTTTTTGAAACGCATGTTTCTGGATTTTGTTTGTCATTGTTGTCTCTGTGTTCAAATAAACCTACCATTGAAATTATAGACTGATCATTTCTTTGTTAGTGGGAAAACTTACAAAATCAGCTGGGGTTCAAATAGTTTTTTCCCTCACTGTATATTATAATTGCATCTCGTACCTTTTCAGAGTGGATTTGTGGAATAATGAGAATCTGGCTCAGGATGTATTCCTGGGGGAAACACGGGTTCATGTCAAGATCTTGCGAAACAATCACAACCACAAAGCCTGGTAAGGATGGGAAACATCATCACAACATTCTTACAGTATAACGAACTGAACTGTATTAGTGGTAATAATTAGCTCAACTTTGACTAAAACAAGTACAAACGTTTTGTTTCAGGGTGATTTCACACCTGCAGCCTTTAATCTTTCATTCATTCATTCTGTGCAGTTGAATTCAGTTCAATCTGCTTCGTTTATGTTGCATGTTGTCAGTAACAAAATTCTACTCGGCTCCACAAAAAAACTCTAAAAAATAATCTAAATTAACCACGTAAGTTATGGCTCAATTAGCGTGAGCAATACGATATGAAGCTTTGCAGAAATCTGAGCCATAGTCTTTGTCACCATGGTAACATTAAATATTTCACTTAAACTGTATGTGAAAGTCGCAGCTGAATTGTTACATCACCAGCAAAAGAGGACACAGATTGCACAGACAGAGGCGTGATTTATCACACATCGACGGGAAGTTAATCACTTTCATGTGTAGCACTTGAGGAGCTGACAGCATGAGAAGCTGATATGAAATATGTTGTCGCAGTGTTAATCCCCTACAAATGAATTTTTACACACCATTCTTTTTCACTTATGCTTAAACCTATTTTAGCTGATCTGGGGCAGCTACTTCCTAGACTGATTGTCATTCAGTCATAGAGTTTCTGTATTACTAATGGTCATATATTGCACACAGCTGATGACTGCAGATTTAAATGTTGTGCATTGATTCAAGAGCCAAGAATGCTGATACGTTCCAGAAGAGTGATGACAGTTAGTAGGGGTATTAGGGTAATATTTTGGCTTCAAACCAAATGAGCAAGGTGAGCCTGATTTTGTTCAAAAGTGGTCTCAACACAACTAACTTTCCCTCCGCAAACATACCCTCTGACCCAGTTTTCCCATGGGGGAAAAAACTACGCATCAAGATGCAGAGCCTTTCTCCAGACTGTCAACACTGTGCACTCACAGAAGGTGTATGTGGCAGTACAGCTGAAAATCCACCATGAAATGCCACCAAGAAATGCTGCAAACGTACAACAGTACGAATTGCCTAAAATGCATCTCTAACGCCAATTCTTTAAACTTTACAACGGTGAAAATGACATTTTAAAGAAATATATCCAAAATACAGTATTTTATATATATATATATGCACGCACGCACACACACAAATATGAACAGACAGGGTGTCCTAAAAAATGTATACACAATTTTAAACTAGGTGTTTATTATAATTTGTTAAATTTCCAACATGTAAAAGAATTTACTAACATCATTCTACTGTGTGTGTGCGTGTGTGTGTGTGTGGTTTAGTTAAATGTGTACACAATTTTAAACTAGGTGTTTATTATAATTTGTTAAATTTCTAACATGTAAAAGAATTTACTAACATTATTCTACTGTTTTATCACCGCCTGTTCTCATACTGATGTTCGTTCTGGTCCAGACAATGCCGACAACGCGAAGCAATGGAATAGCAAACATCACAAAACAATTCTGTTGACAAGATCTCATCAATGAAGGCAGCCCAACACTACCATCGTTTTGATATGATGTTAGATTCTTCCTGGATAAGATCTTGCCAAACAGGTGGATTGGACAGAAGGGTTTTGTTGAATACACTCCACGTTCACCAGACCTCACACCACTAGACTTCTTATTATGGGGACACCTAAAAGACACCTAAAAGACAAAGTCTACGCAATGAGACCTGCAACAGTCACTGAATTGAGAGCAACCACTGAACGTGAATGCATGCAAATACCAAGATAATTGTTTCCTGATGTGTGCTATTCCATCTTTTTGCGTTGTCGGCAGTGTCTGGACCAGAATGGACATCAAATTGAGAACAGGTGGTGACAAAACAATAGAATAAATTCTTTTACATGTTGGAAATTAAACAAATTATAATAAGCACCTAGTTTACAGTTTTTTAAAGTGTGTATGCATTTTTTGGGATGCTCTACATATCTACATAATATACATACATACATACAGACATACAATACATACGTATATACAAATTACGTCTGTCAGTTGATAAAATATTTTATTGCAATTACAGTTTTTCCATAGTCAACTTCAACTCTTTATTAGCATTTAATCACAGGTACTTTACTTGTTTATCTCATGTTCTCTTTTTTACTTATATTATCTTTGGTTTTATTTTATTATAGTATACTTATATATCTATCTATATAATATATAGATTATATAATGATATAATACGATATAATGATATTATCCATATAGATAGCTATATAGATATCATTATTTATATTGCGTTTTTTTATTTGAGTGTTTTGTCTTTTTGAGCTACTGTAACTAAGCAATTTCCCTTGTAGTTCAATAAAGTCTGTCTAAGTCTAATATATGTTTTTATCTATAATAAGTAGGGATGTAACTCTCTTTGTGGTAAATAATTCGATATACAACTAATGTAAATGGATATCAATATTGGAAATATGGGCTATTTGTCACGTCTTGGCTTCGGCATTGTGCCAACGACCCCAGGATGTGAGAGATAAGAACTCTAAAGCAGGTAGTCTTGTATTTTTAATGATAGTTGCTGCCATGCAGCAGCAGGAAGCAAACGACAGCAACGAAAACCAAATGACAACCAACAGGAAGCATTGCTTCAACAAACTAGCAAGGCACCCAGCTGAACTAATAATTCCAACGCCAATCAGGAGCAGGTGTGAAAGAACAAAGTAAAGTTGAAGGGAAACAGAATGGAACAGAACAGTGAGTGGTTACAAAATAAGAGCTTCACAACAGGAACTGAGGAAGGAATGAAACAAAAGCACAACTGTCACGCGGGCTAACACGGATTGTGACACTATTCGTTCATTCAAAAATAATATACAGTTAGAAATACCCCAGTTTTTTCATGTTTGATGCGAGTGGCGATTGGTCCCACTGTTTGACAGCCCTCGAACTCAAGTCGTAGTTTCACAAATAATGTGGTCTTGTTGAGAGGGCTTTGACGCTAGACTTTCCATTCAAAAATACAATTTTCTTTGCCCATTTCTGCTCAGTATTTGCTCCCGCTTGTAGCGTTACACAAATCTGCCTCCGCTGCGGTACCTCAAACTACATGTGGGCTTTGGCTAAAACAGGACGTGCACACATAAAAAATTTGTGCCGTTAAAGGACACTTCCGTTAACGGAAGCGCTAACTTTGACAGACCTATTGCATATACATAAACTTACAGACAGACTTGTGTGTGTGTGTGTGTATATATATTTGTGTGTACACACATATACATATGCTGTACATATATACCGTACCTATATGTATATATATATCAGTGTATTAGGGCAACCCAAGACACATTGTATGTCTCCACAGAGGCACACAGAGTCTGCCGCTCTTTAATAACTTGATTCTTACCTGAACACATTAACAGCAGTGCAATTCCAACACCATATATGTGTCTCACAACTCAGGGACAGTGCAAACATCACAACAGCCTCTTAATTATGTATGTATGTCTAAATAAACAGAAAGACAAAGAAAAAAGTGTATATTCATATGACTCACTTTGTAACTTAATGCAGAAGTAAAATTTGGTGCATTTAAGTATGCTTGGAAATCCCAGAAAATAACTCAGACTTTGAACTCAACTTAAGTTTCATGGTATCTTTGAACGCAATCTCTCATTGCTCATAATAGCAAGGTTAAAGTGTGATTCAACTGCTGTCCTACTATTAAAGAAAGTAGTGTTGTCATGTGTGCAATCTTTTAGCTTAATTTACTTTTCTTTTCATCTTATTTTGAGCTGTTAATACATACAAATATATATATTCTAATACAAACAAATAACTAAAATAAAATACAGAAAAATGTGCATATTTTAGACAAAGTTGCAAATGGTGATTAGTCATGATGAATTAATTTTAAAACTGTTGATTAATCTGATTACAATTTTTAATCATTTGACTGACCTGACATAGCATTTGTGGTTAATTCGGTCTCAAAATAATGTTGACAATAATATTGCAAGTAAAAAATTTGGGGGACAATAAACATTTCAAAATGCACATGCATTGTTTTGTGATTTAGTTAAATTAGGAAATGTCTGTTTGTCTAGTCATATTTTTTCATTGTATTTGTCTTTACAAAAAATAATATTAATGTCTTGTCTCATTCTTGTTGACCCAATCTTGTTTATTGTCTCATCTCATGAACCGAGTGTCTCGTGACACCCCTACCAGTTAGTCATACTGTAGTTTCTTACCTATATATCTATACCGCCATGTTCTTCTTTTTCAAGTTTTCAGGTGTTATTTAATCTGCATGACGGCAAACTAAGAAAGTACCTCTGTGGTTTACTAGGTATCTTCTCCAGCCTAAAGGGAATGGTAGTAAGTCAAAGTCTGATGACTTGGGATCCTTGCGTTTAAAGCTGGCCTACGTAGAAGACACGGTGCTGCCATCTGCCTGCTACACACCACTCTGCAACCTGCTGCTCAAATCTCCTGACGTTAAGGTAAGATAATTCATACAATACTACATACAATCTGTGAAAGAGTTCACTGTGATGACCTAATAACATCATTGTGTTTTTTGTTTATATTTCACATAATATTGGTTTCTTCACCAGTTGTTTGTCCCAAAGACTGCCTTGTATAGTCAAATAGGTTATTTCCTTTTTCACCCACTCACCTTCTTTACTTCCTTTTCCGTCCATTCAGCCCATCTCTGCATCAGCAGCACACATCCTGGGGGACATCTGCAGAGAGCGATACGAGACCATTCTACCGACAGTTCGACTTCTCCTGCATCACAATCGTTTTGTGCCTTTCGTGTCTGCTGTGGCAGCGCTGGAGTTGGACAACACTCAGTGAGAACTCTTGCGCGCTTGCAGCACAAACACACAGTTGTTGAGGTTGGCTTGGTAAACATTACATGTCACATTCATACTGCTGTATAGTTCCTGTTTTTGCTTATAGTTCCCTTCATAACTAATTTGGCATTGATTTAGTAACTGTAGTATTTATGAACTGGACCCACACATTTTTGTTGAAATTGTAGTTTTCCTTCAAACTAAATTTAGAAAATGATAAACGATATAGGATGTAAAACATTTCTGTTTCTATACAGGGAGGCTAACACTATCTTCCGTGGGAACTCACTGGCAACGCGTTGCATTGATGACATGATGAAGATTGTGGGGAAAAATTACCTTGCTGTTACTCTGAAGCCTGTAATTGATGAGGTATGCAGTACAAAAAACGTATACTGTATATGCATTTTTCTCAGTGAGCAATAGAAAGTCCATTTTGAAAATTATATATAGGTACACCTCAGTAATCTTATGTTAATTTCTGCAGTTCAATTCAGAAAGTGAGATTCTTATATTCTATAGAATGACCACACAGAGTGAAATACTGTATTTCAAGAATGTATCTCTTAATTTCATAATAATTTTGATGATTAAAGCTTACAGCTAATATAAAACCTAAATATGGTATTTCATAAAATGTGAAAAATTGTCAAAAATACTGTGAAACCTTGGTTAGTGTTATTAATTTGTTGCAGAAAGTCAGACTCTAACTAAAACAAATGCTAACTGAATCTAGTATTGCCATAAGAAATAATGTGAACCCAATTAATCTGTTCCAGAAAACACAAAACACCATTTTTTTAGTTTTTCTTATGGTTTTACATGCAGGAAACAATTTGAGATGCATATAAATAAACATAAATGATAAATGAATGAATTGGCATTTAATTTTACCTTTACCTGTAAGTGTGATTCACGGGGGCGCGGCAAAAAAAGTTTGAGAACCACTGCCTTAAGACATGATGTGGTCGTGAGAAACCACAAGTACACTATTTTCCTGTTTTTCCATTAATTATTTTTTTAATTTAATAGTATTTTTCACCTAAGTAACCCAAAATGGAGCCAAAGAAACTTGAAAGTGCATACATTTTGATAAGGAAGGTGAGAAAGACTTATTATATTCAAGAAATAGCTCATGACAAAACAGGAAGGTGGTACCAACATTGTGTCTTTGAGAACAGTCACGTCTTTTGTGAGGGTAAAAGTAACCCTAAATGCTCATTTATCGCTTTTGTTGATTATTTATATCCGTTGGAATTGTTTTATGTAAAAATGTGTCTTGTGTTAACATTTTTGCAAGTCAACCACAGACCATCACAGATGAGCAATGCAGCCAATTTCCTTTTTCAATTGCCATTTTTTAGCAAGAAAAGCTTCTTTGTTTGAGGGTGAGGACCACAGTCGGCCTCACACGGTGGATTAATACGACAAAACACGTGCCGTATTGTACGCTAAACTAACTGGGGCGGACGCTAAGCAGGGTTCCACTGTATTGTAAAATACTGGTTTGTGCTGTAATTAGCAAAAGGTGGTCTCTTAGTCTCAATTGAACTGTTAAAATCAAATATCATTTGCACCATTTTCTAATTAACTGGAATGCACGCGTACAGTATATCTGCATAAACACTGTGTTTAGAATCATACATTCTATTTAGTCTATAAAAGTCACTTTTGCTTTTCTGTTATAGATCTGTGAATCAAATAAAACGTGTGAGATTGATCCCAATAAACTTAAAGAAGGGGACAATGTGGAGGTCAACAAGGTAAATGCTTGCTTGTCTAACAGACTTCAAGACATTTGTTTTTGATACTGCTCATCACATTTTCAGTATGAAATGTTTGATGTGCAAGTGTCTGTTTAAATGTATGTTACCTGATAATTATACAGTATGCCAGGGCTCTACAAAGAGACAACTGTTGCAGATTTGTCTGAAAATATTAAAATTTGTGTGAGAAATTTTGATTCCCTAAAATGACAATTTTATTTTCATACATGTCATGTTCCCTTTGTAGGAGAACCTACAGGTTTATGTCCAGAAAGTCTTCTCTTCTATCACTCAGTCCAGTGCCAACTGCCCTCCACTCATGTGTGCTGTCTTCAGGTCATTAAGACATCTGGCCTGCAAACATTTTCCAGGTAAACACAGAAATCAGCAACTGCATTAGTATATTGTAAGGATATTCTGAATGACTTTAGTTAACATTGAATGTCATGTAAATGGCAGCACACTGAAGTGTTTGGTTAAAAAAAGCAGGGTTTGTAATGCTTCTCAAAAGCTGCATTCACCCAATAGTTAAAGCAGGAGTAAATTAGATTTATTTGTAATTCACAACTGCAAAGATACTTCAGCCACAATGTAGAGTGTGTTGTGTCATCAAACCCAGGGAAATGTTAATAATTCAATGAATATAATCACATTTTATTTTTGGGGGAAATTGTCTGTCACCAGCTGACCCTCATGTCCAGTACTCCGCTGTTAGCAGCTTTGTGTTTCTGCGTTTCTTTGCTGTTGCTGTCCTTTCGCCACACTCCTTCCAGCTGCGCACCCATCATCCTGTAAGTTCTCAGCACCATAATTTAAAACAGCTATCTAATAGGCTTGCATTACATTTCACAGAAACCAGTTAAAACATAGTTATTTGTAAATGTTGTTTCATTATAGGATTCTGAGATTTCCCGCACACTTACACTCATCTCAAAAACCATCCAGACTCTGGGCAGCTGGGGCAGTTTGTCGAAAAAACTGGTAAGCAGAATGGTTTTATTGGAATGAAATATTTACTGGATCTCATATAATTCCAGTAGCAGGTGTTGAATTTGATACCTGGGGCCCATTGCACAAAACTAGCGTATTGGATTCAGCCGGGACATCTTGGTTATCCTGGCTCAATTTATTTATGATCCAGTTGTACATATGTGGGATTCTGATATACAGTAAATTACCCGGAGATTTATTCTGTACAGTGAGCCTGCTCCAGATTTAATCTCATCCCTTACCTCGATCAGCAATCATGGGTATCACCTTCGCGATAAATCCATATTTCAAGTAAGACTCTGCGTCCTAGTAAGCCTGTATGAAAATTTCCACTTCGGTCGGGGAAAAGTACGCCACTCTCATTGTCATGGTGAATTGGTGACTCTGTGATCGATAGCGGGGTCGATTTAAAGAAGACAACTAGCGCTGATCGGGAATGGTTTCACTTGGCTTGAACTATGTCTTCTCCTGTCTTGGGCTTGGTGCAACCAGTTAAATCTTGTTTTGGATTGGTTGAGCTCAGCTCAGTCATTTATCCTAGCTGTTTAAATCCTACTTTTGTGCAACGCACCCGTGGACCTCAAAGGGAAAGTTCCGATTTTTTGACATGAAGTTGTATGACATCCCCATCAGTGGTGTAGTACCTCAACAGTGACTTACCCCCCAATTTGTCCAGTGAGTTCAGTTTTGGTCGGATTTTGGTCATGAAGAACATAAACTCGGTTAATTACAGGGGCTAATTACAAGAGTTTGGCATTGGAAAACAATATGCATTCAACAGAGTAATATATTTGCATGACACAAATGCCTACACTGTTTATTTACAGCACAAGGTACACAAGGTAACTCAAAGTTCTTTTTTTGTAAGTCAGTGATTCGAATAGTGTTTAGGCCAGCAAAGAAGGCTTTCATTGCCCTGATGGCATACCATGGCATAATCCTAAACCACATATACATTTCATACATGCATTGATTGATTTGATCATTTGCCACACACAAGTTTTAAATAAACAACGATTGTAAAGGAAATATTTAAGAGTCTGGAAGGTTCTCTTAAAAGGGCTCTGATGAAGGCTGTTGTTTTACTTGCCTGAACAGAATACATGTTGAATTGGGACATTCAACAGTGTTTACATGTAACCGTGAGCATGTAGTGGCTTATGTTGTGTATTTTGTTTTTCTTTTTTAATTTACTTAGCCACATGGTTTTCTCTTTTTCCCTTTTCCAGTCTAGTTTCAAAGAATCATACATGTATGACTTCTTCAAATCATTCCAGGAAGATAAGTGCATTGAAAAAGTTAAAAAGGTATTTATTTATTTCACAATATATGTTGTATCTTTGCTAGCATTTAACAACTACAGTTTCTTCTGCTGTTGGCTCTAGTTTCTAGATGAAATATCTTCAAATGTCTCAAAAGAGTCGAGTGGATTGGAGGACGCAGTCGTTCTGAAGGAAGGGTGAGTGTTCTTTCTAAAACTGTCAGCAGGGCAAAGTACGGGAGATATTCTCTATTTTCATGTTGTTTTTTCCCTTCTTACAACCAATCCTAACTCCATACTTTCATAGTCAAGCATTTTAGTGTGAGTTCTCTAATGATTCCATTCAGTTGAAATGCTTATGAAGAGAATCATATGCATGGTAATTAGGGGTGTCATGAGATCTTGTGTCAAATCGTGATGATATTTCTCATTTAGCTGTGAACTTTGGCATTGCCACTGTAAATGATAATACACATAATATGGACTAATAGGCAAGATTGGTTGGAAGACCACGTTAAGTGCTTTTCGCTCAGTATCCATACACCTGGCAGTCCAACTAACATCGGTGTTCCTAGTGTCCCTCTCAGGTTGCTTTTTTCCATCGGAGGACAACTGTGGCGGTGGAGAAGCTGTACTAATTGTACATTTGATGAAACTTACTTAAATTTGATCAAATGTCAAGTTATATGCAGGTCAAAACCCAATCGCTGTGTATGACCTCCAGCAAAGTATGTTGCTTCTGGGGGAAGAGGGAAGTTACTGATGCACTGCAGTTATTGTTTTGTCATTTATGCAGCAGTACCTTAGCATAAAGTGTCTCAACTAATGAGTTTTAGATTGGAGCAGTCTCTCATTTTGCTTTTAACGGCTAGCTAAGAATTAGGCTAGTAGCTGCAAGCTATCGGCATAGCCAATGAGAGATATTCTAGGGTCCTATGATTTCCGCGTTGACGGAATCGCAGAATTGGCCAATAAAAAATGAATATTTTTTTCATCGTTTATTTTTGCACCTAGCTCATTAGCTGTAAAGAGACTTTCTCACACAGAACATCCTTCTGGTCTTCAAAATAAAAGCAGCATTTGATACATGGCTAACTGTAAACAAAATAAGTGTGTCATAAAAATAATTTACATGTGCAGTTGGAATTGCATGAGTGACTAAATCTTCCTTAACTATAAGCACAGACCTAACAGTTGTTGAAGATTTTGTAGCAATCTATGCAGAGGCTGACATCCCATTAGAAAAGTTAGCCTGGCTACATCCATTTCTCAATCACTTGGCTACATTGTCCATTTGATGCATTGCACCAGTAAATGTTTTTTTTGCCTTTAATTAACTGGTCTTTTTTTCACTAACCTAAAAATCTCACACACTACACTGGTAAAAATAAGTATAAAATGTAAAAAAAAATTTTTTTAAAATTTTAAAAAAAAATTTGAAAAAATATAACGGAATTTGGGAAAAAATATAAAGGATTTGATAGTGCCATACTATTTCGGGCGCTAGCTAATACTATGCCATTAACACTAGAGTTATAGCGATCGTACATACATTAAAGCAATCTAATTTATCTTATTTAGTAGAGATTGTGCAAAACTATGACAGGAACAACATCAAGTTAAAAGCACTAAATACAGAACCACCATCCACCTGGAGGTTATGTACCACAAATATGCACATTAGCACTCAATAAGGTCATTAAATCTTACATTCATGCATTCCCATATAGTATCAGCATTTGGGAGCAAATAGGTAAAAGAAAAAGGGTAAAAATACACTATAGTAGTGTGAGAGCAGCATGTGAGAATGAAGAAGGTGCATTCAAGGGCCGTTAAACAGTGGGACAAATCGCCGCTCGCATGAAAACAAACCAGGGGCTTTCTAACTGTATAATATTTTTGAATAAAATAATAGCCCATATTTCTAATACTGTTATCCCTTTACATAAAATGTGATATGGTTATCGTAGTTGCGTAACAAATTGCTTAGCACAAACAGATTTACATCCCTACTTATTATAGGTGAAAACTTATTTTTTATATGTAATTGTGATTAATTTTGAGTTAACTCTGGACAAAATGTGATTAATCGCGGTGAAATATTGTAATCAATTGACAGCCCTAATATAAATGATTATTAGTAGAAGCTACAACTGCCATCACTGTTTTAACTTACAATTGTTTGTTTTTGGTTTCAATTTGTGGAAAAATGTTTATTAGTTAAAACCATCATGCTTTGGTCATGCATGCAAAGTTAATAATAAATTAATTTAAAAAATAAATTTAAAAATGTACCTGCGTTGTTTTGTGACTCTGTAAAGTCTGTTTGTCCACTACCATATTTTGGCAATGTAGTTTTATTAAAATTAATGTTAAAATATTAAAATGTCTTGTCTAATTCTATTGAACCCAATATTGTATACCATCTCGTCTCGCTTGGGACATGGAATGTCACTTCTCTGGTGGGGAAGGAGCCCGAGCTTGTGGAAGAGGCTCAGACATTTCGACTAGATTTAGTTGGACTCACCTCAACCCACAGTTTGGGCTCTGAAACCAAATTCCTTGAGAGGGGCTGGACCTTTTTCTACTCTGGAGTTGCTGCTGGGGAGAGGCGGCGAGCTGGGGTGGGCTTATTAATTGCCCCCTGGCTTGGTGCCCCTGTGTTGGAGTCATCCTCGGTGAACGAGGGGGTTATTTCCCTACACCTTCGGGCCGGGGAAAGGGTTGTGACTGTGGTTTGTGCGTACGCCGAACGGCAGTTCAGAGTACCCAGCCTTCTTAGAGTCTATCAGAGGGGTTCTGGAGAGCACCCCAGCTGGTGACTCCATAGTTCTACTGGGAGACTTCAACGCCCATGTAGGCAATGACAGTGTGACTAGGAGGGGCGTGGTTGAGAGGAACAGGAAGCAGAGTCTGAGGACACGTACGCGGACAGTTCTATCACCGTGGCTAAGGTATTTGGGGTAGTTAAAACACTCCCCAATGGCAAGGCTCCGGGGCTGGACGAGTTTCGCCCTGAATTTCTCAAGGCTCTGGATGTTGGAGGACTATCTTGGTTGACGCACCTCTTCAACATCGCGTGGAAGTCGGGAACAGTACCTCTAGACTGGCAGACCGGGGTGATGGTCCCCATTTTTAAAAAGGGTGACCGGAGGGCGTGTTCCAACTATAGGGGGATCACACTCCTCAGCCTCCCTGGGAAAGTCTACTCCAGGGTGCTGGAGAGAAGGGTATGACCGTTATTCGAACTTCGGTTACAGGAGTTGCAATGTTGTTTTCATCCTGGTCACAGAACACTGCACCAGCTCTACACCCTTGCAAGGGTACTGGAGGGTATGTGGGAGTTTGCCCAACCGGTCTACATGTGCTTTGTAGACTTGGAAAAGGCATTCGACCGTGTCCCTCGTAATGTCCTGGGGGGGGGGGGGTGCTCCGGGTGTACGGGATTGGTGGTCCGCTACTATGTTCCATTCGGTCCTTGTACAATCGAAGGAGGAACCTGGTTCGCATTGCCAAGAGTAAGTTGAGCTTGTTTCTGGTGAACGTTGGCTTCCACCAAGGCTGCCCTTTGTCACCGATTCTGTTCATAACCTTCATGGACAGAATATCTAGGCACAGTCAAGGCGTTGAGGGAGTCCAGCTTGGTGACCTTAAGATCTCGTTTCTGCTATTTGCAGACGATGTGGTCTTTATGGCCTCATCAGGCTGCGACCTTTAGCGTTTACTGGAGCGTTTTGCAGCTGAGTGTGAAGCTTCTGGGATGAGACTCAGCACCTCCAAATCAGAGGCCATGGTTCTCAGTCGGAAACGGTTGGACTGTACCCCCCGGGATGGGAGTGAGGTCTTGCCTCAGGTGGAGGAGTTCAAGTACCTTGGAGTCTCGTTCACGCGTAGGGACGGTTGGAGCGTGAGGTCGACAGACGGATCGGTGCAGCGTTAGCAGTAATGCGGTCACTGTACCGGATCGTCGTGGTGAAGAACGAGCTGAGCCGGAAGGCAAAGCTCTCTGTTTACGGATCGATCTACGTTTCGACCCTCACCTATGGTCATGAGTTATGGGTCATGACCGAAAGAACGAGATCGCGGATACAAGCGGCGGAAATTAGTTTTTTCCGTAGGGTGGCTGGACTCACCCTAAGAGATAGGGCGAGGAGCTCGGCCATCCGGGAGGAGCTCAGAGTAGAGCTGCTTCTCCTTCACATGAAGAGGAGCCAGTTGAGGTGGCTCGCGCATCTACTCTGGATGCTTCTGCTCCCGGACCGGAAGAAAATGGAATGGAATGGAATCTCGTCTCGCGAGTTGAGTGTATCGTGACACCCCTAATGTAAAATAAAAAAATCCTTTCTTTGTTACTGCAACTTTCCTCCTCCTTGCACTTTATAGAGACACTTGAAATACACATTTCCATTTTGAATCCAGCTGTGTAATTGAATTGAAACTAGAAGGAAGGTGTACTGAAACAAAAAGGTCATGCTGGGGTTTGCACTCTTTAGGGAAGTACAGAAACGGGCCCAGGGGAGAAAACGGCTTGGCAAGAAAAATTTTAAAAAGCGATGGCTTCGAGTGACCAACAGAGAGCTCTCCTATCACAAACATAAAGGTTAGAAATTGTTTTTTTTTTTAACGTTTACATGCAGGACAGGTCATTCTTAGTGATCTTTCTTGTTATTTGGAGCAGATGGCACCAAAGTTTGCTTCAAATCTCTAAAACAAACACATTTCTTCTACTATTTTGGTTTAAATTCTAATGGTGGTAAATCTATTTAGGTTATTTATTTTGCTACAGCTTGCATGCAGTCAATATACAGTACATGTGCATCTTTGAAATTCAATAAAGAATAAATAATACTTTTTTGTTAATTTTAAAACATTTTCCAAGATCAGACAATATTGGGCGCAGACAGAGCGGTGTGGCCATAAGCACGCTGCCTACAGCACACACAGCATGGTAGGTTAATTGGCGAATACAAATTGTCCTTAGGTATGAATGTGAGTGAGTGTGAATGGTTGTTTGTGTAAATGTGCCCAGCGATTGACTGGCGTCCAGGGTGTACTTGAAGACGGATGGATGTACATTTTTTCCATCCATCCATTTTGTATGTCGCTTATCCTCATTAGGGCCGCGGGTATGCTGGAGCCTATCCCAGCTGACAGTGTCCAAGTGATTTTGTGTGTTTGGTTTTTTTTCCAAAAGAGGAAAAATGGATGAAGCAATTGCAGATTACTATTGCAACAACACATCATCAGTAGGGTAAAACTAACCTGTCTCACGACGGTCTAAACCCAGCTCACGTTCCCTATTAGTGGGTACACCCACAATGTAAAAAATGAATAACCTCAATAAAAAAAAAAAGAAAAAATAGTTTGACTTAACAATGACTTTTTTTTTCCAGGGAAAGAGGCCCTCTGTGTCATAAATGTGAAAAACATCCAAGCAGTGGAGAAATTGGATGAAAGTGCCTTTAACCGTAAAAATGTAAGTCAATTTTGCCATCATTAAGGCCTCTGTCTATGGAAAACATTGTGAGGGTCATTTAAGAACCACAAACACTTAAGTTTGAATAGAGATGGACCATTGACAGATTTGGCCAACAGAAGCATTTGTGGTATGTCAGATGTTTCAGGTGGTCCACTCTGAGAAGCAGTTATACGTGCAGGCAGGAAACTGTGTGGAGGTTTGTGAGTGGCTGGATGTCCTGGGCCAAGTCAGCCGCTGTAATGAGCGCCGCCTGGCCAGTTTTCATCCATCCAACTACAGCACTGGAGCTTGGCAATGTTGCAAAAGCCAAACTAGCAGTGCGCCAGGTTGTAAGCCCTGCACAATGTAAGTGATTCACCTCAAGAAGAATAAAACAAGTCTATTCGTACTATTATTTAGTACGCTGCTCTGGTTTATGTTTACGTTATACAGAGCAAAACAAACACTCAGGGCATGTTTATGTGAAAACGTGGTAAAAACTGAAGCTTTTGGAAAAGTATGTGTGCCGATGACGTTTTTGAAATGATCCCCAATCACACAGAGCTGCAAACACTGCTCTTACCAACCTCTTGTCCTCTCAGCCTTATCCAAAAGTGCAATTTTAATACTCCATTTGACATATACAGTATTTTGGTAGTTAAACAATGTCGTGTTTTCTCATAGTAAATGTAAATGTCACTGGAGACGCATGCTCAAGCACACACAATCACCGTGTGCTTGGGATGTACTTGGACACACATTTTAGAGAAGATGCATTTTGCAGTGTTTTTATGTTTATATGCACTCAAAAAGGGTCCAATGGGACAATGCAAAATACAAACGTTTAACCTGGAATTGTTTTAAAATTAATTAACCAATTAATTATGTTCAACATGTCAAGTTACGATATAAAGGTGTTTTTTAAAGTCTGCAAGAGTAATGGATACATGACTTCAGGTCAAATGTCTGAAGGTTTACGCAACTGTAAAAAGTTTGGGAACCACAAATCTTCACTCAGCTTTGGACTCATGTTTCAGCATCATGCAGGCCAACCTGCAGCTGGACATCGACTGTGATCGGGAAACTGAGAGGATTTTCTCTCTTCTCTCTGCAAATGATACCAAACTTCAAAACATGGAAGGTCAGTGTTTTGTCACATCGCTTCATTGTTTAGTCTTTTAGGGAATGTAGCTAGCACCTTTTACAATACAGTGGAACATTAAAAGTCACACGATTGTGGACACCTGATCTGTTGGGATCTCAAAATGACTTCCAAAGGGAAATAAATAAGATGATTTAATTCCAGGGTCAAACTGCTGTCCTGATACTATCTTTATTGCCTGTACGGCAGGGTTTGTGGCAGCCAATGCAAACCAAGCCACCATGATACAACAGTGTATGCACCTGTTAAAATGGTAAATCTCACAACATACATTTTGTATTGAAAATACTGTGTTTTCCATGTAGGTAAGCGTGTTAATAAGAAAGGTAAACATTTCTTTCTCCACATTTTTTCACTGGTGGTTGAAGGTTGTATCTCATTGACAAAGTAGGACAGATTCACAGATTAAATTATATAACTCACAAGTAGTTGCACAAGTATGGACAGCAAATAATGAACTAAATTACAAAGTGTACATCCCTTTGGCATTCAAATTTTGACCTTATGTATAGAGGTTACTTCAGTGGTGTCCAAAGTGCGGCTCATTTTTTATTGGCCCTCGGCATATTGTAAAAATAAAAATATTGTAAAAATAAAATAAATGCATTATTAATAAATTATATTAGTAAATATTAAACTAATTTGCCTGTTATGTATAAAACAAATCTAGGCTGTTGTTTTGTTTCGATAAATTAGCATACATTGGTTTTAGCGCACAAAGTATGAAAATAGTACATTTTTCTGTATGGCTCGCTGGAAAATGTTTGGACATCCCTTGTTAACTTTTTTTTTCTGCTCTACTCAAAGCAGTGGAGCCCTGTGCAGCCTGACAGTTTTACAACAGTAGAATAGAGTACGAGCAAAGCAGATACACTGTGGATCGTTTGATTTCGTATGCCCAGGTTTTTGTAGAATTTGGTTTTTATCTAAAGTTATTGGCTAAAATATGTCTGTTTTTGTACACTGCCTCTGTTATCATACAGCCAAACAGTACCTAAATAAAGCATCTATGCATGGGTGACACTCTGTGAAGAATGATCATGTTTTTAGTACAGTTGGGGACACTATGGACAGATTCTGTCCAGGGAATCTTTTAATTATCTTGAGTGTGTGTGGTGGTGGGGGGTTTATTTGTTCATAAAATACAGAACTCCATGTGTCTTCTATCTTCTTTCTAATAAGAAATGTTCACAAAGCACTAATGAGGCAGTCAAGCGTACTGTGTTTTTTTTTTAGTAATGATAATATATAATAATAATAAAATAGTAAAATGAAAGGAAAAAGAAGGGAAGGCTCTTCCATCAATCCCTCCTTCTCCTCCCTTCATTCATGTCTGTGTTTGCCAGTCTTCAATTAAGGCAAAAGTCATGTTCATTTATCCATTTCTTTTGGCATTCAGATGTACCGTATTTTTTGTTGTTTTCTGCTGTAACTATCTTTTAACTTTTTATATTTGCTTATATTTTTGTGTGTCTGTAAGAGTAATTGGATTTATGATTTTATTTTAATGGAAAAATTGCTTAAGTTTTGGGACATTTCCGTATTAGTCTGACCTTTTGGAAGGAATTAATGACGAAAACGGAGGTTCCACCGTACATGATAAAGTGCATGTCTCCTCTCCATAGATGCATGTGCCAGCATGGCGGTGTACCAAGGTCCCCAGCGAGAGCAAGAGGAATACTCCAAGTTCATTATTCAGGAACCCAAAGAGACCTTTCAGACTCTCAAACAGCTCCGAAACATCATGGTGGAGCTTCAGCGGCAGCACGAGGTCAGAGGCGACACCGCGGCGCAGTACGGCAGCTTGTAAGTCCTCAGCTCTAAATTCTATCACACAGACTTTACGTCTCCTCACAAGAAGCAACTTATTTATTCAAAATATTCTCTTTTGTCTTTAGAGACAACCCAATAGTTGGGAAAACCTCCTAACCCGGCCAGGACAGTCCATAGGAGAAAACACGTGTGACACAGGTGGATGTCCTCGGGGAGTTCCAGAGAGGAATCCCCGCCGTGTGTCCCCAAGGAAGTCCTGACTTTGGAATCCTAACAACAGCAAGTCAACTTTTTGTAAGATTTTATGAGCGACCTCCTTTTTTTTTGTTTTGGCTCCATTTTTATGCAGTACGCTGTCACAACCCAGAGCTTGAGTCCTCGGACTTTAGCTCCATTTATAAAGAGCCTCCTTCCTTGTCAGTTATGTCCCCGTGTGTGTGAGTAGGCTGCTATTTTTTTTTATTCATCCAGTTTTAGGTTTATGGAGGATCTTTAAGCAGGGCCGTCCTGAACACTACTGATGTTTTAGCATCATTCCCCCTTTGAACAAATGTTTGGATTTAAGCAGTTAAGAGGAAGCCAATCTGCCTTTCTTTTGGATGTTCTTTACATGAAACGCTGAGGGAATAAATCATGCAGAAGCACTTTAATATTTCTCTAATTGAGAAACTGATTACTAGATACGTGGTATCAGCTATCCCCATTTCGATCAGTTACATGATCCTTATTTAGTGTTTTCACCTCCTGTTGATTTTATGATATTTTTTGACCAAAGACAATTTCATAGCTTTTTGTCTGGAAAAGCAAAATTATTGTATTTTGAATACAACTACTTTAGAAGAGGAAAGAAATTTAATATCTATATATTTGTTTAGCGCATATGTTTTATAACATTTTCATGTCTTGAGGTGGGCAGAGGGTGGTGGATGCGATTGTAAAACCCGTTTGTGGCTCATGTTGGTACGAGAGCAATTATGAAGGAAATCCCAACTCTTAATAATGGAAATGCAGACAATCTCAGTAATGGACAAATTTTTTTGTTCACATTGCTGCTGCAGCATCACTGCCAGAACAGACCAACGTCCATCAAGGGAAACAAATCTTGATAGGTAAAAGCACTTTTTGTTTTTCTAAATGCATCCGTGCAAATGAGGCTCAGCTTGTGATTATATTTCTATTTATACGACATTTCTATTTGTACAGAGGTGTCAGAAGTACCAGCATTCCACATGTCGATACACCAGTAATAGTCTTTTAATCAACCTGAGATGTGTTGAAAAGAAGAAACTTGAGTTTGTAATTAAAAGAAAAAGTGTGACAATCTTGGCTGAAACGTTTTTTCTTATTTGCCACTATTTCGAGACTCACTTGTTTTGTTTGTTTTGTCTGTGGTCTGTCAGCTATTTCTTCTTTTTTTGTCTTGTCCAGCATCATAACAGCTGAATGGGAGTCAAACTGCCTTTAAATGCTGAGCAAAATTTCCTTGCAAAGGGAGACTTCATAATCCAAATGAGTCTCCCTTGATATTTGACTGCGTTTATTATGAATTTTGTTGCGCCACATTTCGATGCCGATGTCAGCTATTTCTAACAGTTGTTGTGTATTCAATCCAATTTTCTTAAAAAAAAAAAAAAAGTTGTTTGTTTTTGTAATATTGATGTTGCTCTGCTGGTACGTCGCATTGTTTACTCTTCTCCAAGGTTTCCACTTTTTCTTTGTTTTCATGCATTCATTTGCAAGACAGAATAAAAGGGAACTGTGTAAATGACATTTCAAAATTACAATACTGCACATGAATGCCACTAGTTTTAAGAAAGTCCTATAGTCGGTTGTGGTCTCTACTTGTGTGCTTCTTAGTGAAACAACGTGCAACAATCGTGAAACGTGAAACAACATGCTCCACATTCTCTGAAGTATGATTTTTTTTCCTAATAATAATGTACCTGTTACATACAACCACATATTATAGCAGTTGCCATCTTGGGCATTTTCATATGAATATTTACAAACTTGACCAGGAAACCTGAACTGTCAACATAAATCCAGTTGGGCGCCGACTTCCACATCTGTTGTGTGCCAGTTGGCCCATGGCGTTCCTAACAGAGAAAATCTGGTCCATTTGCATCGTGAAAGGACAAAATAATTTCCAGGGTCTGTTGCTCTGGTTTGAGGTAAATTGATAATTTAAGATACATTTGCTGTTGAATGTACTTCATGCCTGTCATCTAAACATCTCATTGCCCTTGAATGTCTGTTTTTATACTCAAATGATTTATTTTCTATACTTGGTCTTTCTGTGTTAAAAATGTACAATAAACATTTTGCCAAAGATTCTCTTGCTTGTGGAATTTTATGGACCTTTAGAACATTCTAAGCAGAGGAATAATATATATTAAAAAGACGGTTGAACCTAAGGTTAAAAAAAAAAGTGCTAGTAGTGGGCATCAAGATTATTCTATACAATTTGATGCAATAGAAACGGGCGACACTTTGGACTCCCCTGCAGTACAGTGCCATATTTTTATATTTGTATATCCACTTATGTTTGTACAGCATGTATATCTGTCTAAAGTGTTGTATATTAATAATCACCATTACAAGGTCTAAGCAAAATCTAAATAATTCAAGACTCGCTCTTTTCACGTTCAAGTAATAAGTATCAGTAACACAATCGGTAATGGCAATATCGTTTCTATATCTACTTGGCATCGGATCGATAGCAACATCTCCCAACCTCAGCTAGAAAGTGGATACTTGACCCCTGGGCCGTAACAGCGCCCTCTAGAGGCTACATACAAAAACGTACAGACGCTTTCAGAGACTATCGGAACAATTAAAACAAGGCTGCCAATAGACACCAAAATGTGTTTCTGGCAGTATTACCCATTCGTTAACAACCTAGTCTTTAAAAGCTCAGTGTTTACCAGGGATACTGTCCTGCTATTTGAAAAAATACATAAGAACTCGACTTAACTTAGATTGTAGCGCCCTCTTACGGTGGCGATGATGACAGGACATTGGCCTCCTGCGTCCATTTTGGTTTGCTAATCTAGCTGAGCTAATTCAGTTAACAGCTTTGGGCCATCGGATCAACAGACATGGACGACGGCGACGAGCTGGGGATAGTTCTCCCTCACAACACCTCCTCCAGCTCGAAGTCCGGTGGGGACAAAATGTTTTCACTTAAAAAGTGGAACGCTGTAGCAATGTGGAGCTGGGATGTCGAGTGTGATACTTGTGCCATTTGCCGGGTGCAAGTGATGGGTAAGTGCGACGGCTATCGCTAGCTAACTACCTGAGCCCGCTTGTGTTAGCCTTTTACATGAATACCGGTGGTAATTGTGGTAATTGTAACCAGTTCTTACACTTACAGATGCTTGCCTCCGGTGTCAGGCTGAAAACAAACAGGAGGACTGTGTTGGTAAGCGACCGTACTCTGCAAAACACCGAAACAACTTCTAATGAGCCGCTTAACAGCTAATGTATACATCCTAATGGCCTGTACACCAGTGAGATCTAATTGCATAGGTATTAGTAGTAGTAGTACGTATTAGAGATGCTCTGTATTGGCTTTCTTACTGATAATCCAATCTACTGATATCAATCAATATTGATATTGGACAGCGGCTGTTCCCTCAAACTAATAACGTGTAATAAACACGTTATTTTCCTTTCACTGTTATGCCACTGAATGCATTTCACAAATAAACACGAGTTTGTGACTAAGTTAAATTTATTAAAGTGTCACATATTTTTTATTTATTTTGTTTATTTTGTTTATTAATTTTTATTTGTTTATTTGTCTCAACAAAATAGTAGTATATCCATCCATCCATCCATTTTCTATGCCGCTGTTCTTCATTTTTTCTAAATCATAACCAAAGGTAAACTACTATAACGTGTCCTCCTGCACATTTGTATGTGGCGGTAACGTCTGTATAAGAACAAATTAATCGGTGGGTGGCCACATTGGGTTAAAAAAAATTTGGGGCTGCACATCGTCCATATAGATGGTATCAAGCAGAATGACATACTTGCTCTCGCTGCAACGACACAAAAACACAACACATCCATAGCAAATTAATGCATCACATAAATCAACAACTAAGCGCTAATCATGCAGCTTAAAACGGTTATTTTCCTCATGCCCCCAAGGCATGCTGGGTAGTCCAGCGGCAACTGCAATATGCACAATGAACAAAAAAACTTTGATATCAAGAGTATGTTAACTTCTCTTTGTTTACTTCGCTGAAAACCTCTTCTACATGATGAGAAATCTAGCAAAAAATGTGACAAACATGGAAAAATGTTGGGAGAAAAAGTACCACAAGCTACCCAGCATGCCTTGCGCCAGAAATTTGTGTGTGCGTTTATTGGCATGGGTGTGCGCCCACCTGATGCAGTAGGTAGGTCATTTGTGCATCTTATGTTGACGTGTTGTTAGCATGGCTTTTTTGCGCACAATACAGATTGCATCTGACTCTTGGCAACTTAAGCATGCCACAATAGCACTACATGTTGCCGACCACACTTATCATGTTACAGTTTTTTTTGTTTTTTTTTTTTTTTTAAAAAGGAGCTTTAAAATGCCCGGTGGGCCGGATTTAGACGCTTGGCACGCCTGATGTGAAGTTTGCTCTGGACTAATACCGTCAGTGCAATGCAATGCAAAGTAGGTGATTCTCCACCGGTTGCTTATTCTTTTGCTGCATGAACTGCATGAATGCGCGCCAATGTCCGTATCAGCAGAAAAACAGATCCCAATAGGATGTGATATGTCATTTTTATGCCAATATCAGAATCCCTGGCATGGAAACTTAAAAGTTGGATGAATTTGCTGACACACACTAGTGATCTGTGATTTTATATTGTGTGCATAAGCCTTTGAACAAAACCTTACCCAACAATAAAGATGTACCAAAATGAAAACGGAACCCATTACATTTTTTGCTGAAAAAGCCATTTCAGCTAAATGGGCTGAAAGTGGCATTGTGAAAGTGTGAAAGTGACCACCACCTAGCATTACAGTACAGAGCTAGACATTTATTAATTCATGCATTTTCTATACCGCTTATCCTCATTAGGGTCGCGGGGATGCTGGAGCCTATCCCAGCAGACTTTGGGCGAGAGGCGGGGTACACCCTGGACTGGTCTCCAGCCAATCGCAGGGCACATATAGACAAACAAACATTCACACTCACATTCATACCTATGGACAATTTAGAGTCGCCAATTAACCTAACGTGCATGTTTTTGGAATGAGGGAGGAAACCGGAGTACCCGGAGAAAACCCACGCACACACGGGGAGAACATGCAAACTCCACACAGAGATAGAGCTAGACATAGTTTGGTCAAATAATAATTATTACAAGTGCCTGTAAACTGAGGCTTTATAGATGAGATTGGAGAAATAGAAGCAAATAAACTTTTATTAATCTAAACGTTCATTAACCGTTTGGACTTTGATGACAGCAGATTGATGACCCCTCACCATGTCTGGATATCTCGCTTATCTGAGCTGCAAGAGAATCAGCGGATGATGTGGATTGTTATGTAGTAGGCCTAAACAGGAGTCAGCGCTGTGGTTTTTTTGTGCAAATTAAAATGAGACTTTCCATCTCTTATTGCTTTGCTCTTTTGTGTGTCTTTCAGTCGTTTGGGGAGAGTGTAACCATTCCTTCCATAACTGCTGCATGTCCCTTTGGGTGAAGCAGAACAATCGTTGCCCCCTCTGCCAGCAGGACTGGGTGGTTCAGAGGATCGGTAAATAATCCCTGCCCCTAGAAGACAAGATTCACAGATTTCACCTGTATGCACCCAAAGGTGGACACAGATATGGCAGTGACCACTGCGACGCCCCGTGCAGAGCCGGTTGCCTTACAACTAGGCCGTTTGATTGCATGTTCCAGTGTCAGAGGCCGGCAGTGAACCCAGTGGATGTCACACACTCGGACTCACCGATTGCTCACTGATTGATGTGTAAAGGCCAAGAGTCATGATGTTAAAGCTGACACCTTGCACTTTGGTCACGTGTTGGCTGTGTGGTTTTGTTGTGGGGGTGTTTGCCATGTTCAAATATGTGACTGTATTTTTTAGAATTAAAGGTTGCTGTACAAACATTCACTTCACATCTTTTTTGTGCAGTTTAGACAGCGTTTAAAAATTGTATTAATTGCAGTGTTTTGCACAAGATTGCAGTCTATTTCATGTAGTGATGGGGTGGGGATGTTTGTATGCATTTATTATGAGAAACAAACTAAACAACGAATAAGTTCTCCATTTTTGAAAAGTTATTACAGAAAAAGTTAGAATATTTTGGGAATAACATCATAATAAGGAGGAACATTTACAAGAATAAATCTTTTTTAAAAACCCCAGCAGAAATGGATAAAACTGCTGTAATTTTATGAGAATAAAGTCAGAATATTAAGAGAAAAAATTAGTTTAAGGGGGCCGCACTGTCGTCCAGTGGGTAGCACATTGGCCTCACAGTCAGGAGGTTCAGGGTTCGAATCTCTGTTGGGCATCTCTGTGTGGAGTTTGCATGTTCTACCCGTGCGTGTGTGGGTTTTCGCCGAGTACTCCGTTTTCCCCCCACATTCCAAAAACATGCATGTTAGGTTAATTGGCGACTCTAAATCGGTATGAATGTGAGTGTGAATGTTTGCTTGTCTATATGTGCCCTGTGATTGACTGGCGACCAGTCCAGGGTGTACCCTGCCTTTCGCCCAAAGCCAGCTGTCATGGGCTCCAGCATCCCTGTGACTCTAATGAGGATAAGCGGAATAGAAAATGAATGAATGAAAGTAGTATTTTAAGGCAGCAGTATCACACTGACAACAAAACAAAAAAACACAGCACCAACAGTACAAACAGCTATTCAGCAGAACGATGGCTTCCGGAACCAAGGAATTCCTCATCCTATCGGTCCCAAAATTTAGGAACACCGTATCTGCGCCTTGATGGAAGCAATCTGAATTTGTTATGCAGTGGATGACTGGAATCGTCAAGGTGATTGGGCCTTTTTCGGAGTCTGGCTCTGATATAACACAGTCAGGTCAGTAAGTGCGGTGCCAGCAATTTTGCTGCACACTTTAGTGATTCCCTGTTGACCTCCTGTTTTTGTTAGTGAGCAGCCCATAACCGGCTGATAAAAGAAAATGTCAGCACTGTCTCAATAAAACAAGAATACAACATTTTCATAAAAGTGTTGCCTGCTTTAAAACTGCAAAGCTTACGTTAAAAATACATCCTCTAATGAGCTTTTTTACATATGGCATCCACCTGAGACTCAAATGTTAGCCTGTGGTCCAGCACCGTTCCCAAATATTTGTACTGCTGAACCACCCCAACAGCCTGCTTATTGATGACAACGGGTGAGAAGACGGTAGGATTCTTCCAGAAATCTACAATTATCTCCTTAGTTTTTGACACGTTGACATTTAAAAAGGACGTGCTACACCAGTCCATAAACTCTGACACTACAGGGCCGGGATCAAGGTTGTCATCCCTGAGAAAAGACACAATGAAGCAAAGTACCTATTGCATCATCAACCTCCTTGCGAGACCTATAAGCAAACTGGAAAGGATCCAAATTTGCCTAAAACGCATTCAATAGCTCATTCATTCATTCATTTTCTATGCCACTTATCCTCATTAGGGTTGCGGGTATGCTGGAGCCTATCTCAGCTGACTTTGGGCGAGAGGCGGGGTACACCCCTTCACAATTTTTTTCCAATGAGGAAAAAAAAAAACTTCATGAGAATAAAGTTGTAATATTATGACAAAACATAATTCCATTTTCTAGAATAGAGTTGAAATATTTAAGAAATGTCATAAAAAATAAAACAAAATAAACTAAAATGAGGTACGGGAAAAAAGTTTCATTATGGGAATAAAGTCATGATATTAAGGTCAAGGTCAAATGTATTTATATAGCACATTTCCAACAGTTTACCTGCCCAAAGTGCCGTACAGCAGCCAATAATACGCCAGACTACACAAATAAAACCAACAATAGAAATACACGTAAAACAAAACACACAAAATTAACATGAATAAAACAGATAAAACAATAAAAACATTTCCCAGGTAAAAGTGTGTTAAAAGCCAGTTTATAATATAATGTATGCACAGAATATAATGCCCCAGTGTTTGTGCAGATCTAATGCGCAAGGGCAGGCAATTCCGAAATCTTGGGCCTGCTATAGAAAAGGCCCTATGACCCCAAGATTTAAGTTTAGATCTTGGTGCGGTTAAAAGCAACTGAGAGCTGGACCTCATTAGTCTAGCAGGAACATAAATGGTAAGTCTGATAAATATGAAGGAGCCAAACCATTCAGCGATTTAAAAACAAAAATACAAATTTTAAACTGGATCCTTTACGTGACAGGTAGCCAGTGTAAAGAGGCCAGGTTATGTGTTCCAGGCATTAACATTTTCTCACAATTATATCAAGTTTAAACACTCTCTAAGTTTAAACTTTAGTAGATATTAAATGTGACACGCTTTGGCTTGCAGCATGGTGGCTCCACCCGGGGGATGCGGACAGAGAGAACCCAAGTGCAGGTAACTNCAATTTTAATACTCCATTTGACATATACAGTATTTTGGTAGTTAAACAATGTCGTGTTTTCTCATAGTAAATGTAAATGTCACTGGAGACGCATGCTCAAGCACACACAATCACCGTGTGCTTGGGATGTACTTGGACACACATTTTAGAGAAGATGCATTTTGCAGTGTTTTTATGTTTATATGCACTCAAAAAGGGTCCAATGGGACAATGCAAAATACAAACGTTTAACCTGGAATTGTTTTAAAATTAATTAACCAATTAATTATGTTCAACATGTCAAGTTACGATATAAAGGTGTTTTTTAAAGTCTGCAAGAGTAATGGATACATGACTTCAGGTCAAATGTCTGAAGGTTTACGCAACTGTAAAAAGTTTGGGAACCACAAATCTTCACTCAGCTTTGGACTCATGTTTCAGCATCATGCAGGCCAACCTGCAGCTGGACATCGACTGTGATCGGGAAACTGAGAGGATTTTCTCTCTTCTCTCTGCAAATGATACCAAACTTCAAAACATGGAAGGTCAGTGTTTTGTCACATCGCTTCATTGTTTAGTCTTTTAGGGAATGTAGCTAGCACCTTTTACAATACAGTGGAACATTAAAAGTCACACGATTGTGGACACCTGATCTGTTGGGATCTCAAAATGACTTCCAAAGGGAAATAAATAAGATGATTTAATTCCAGGGTCAAACTGCTGTCCTGATACTATCTTTATTGCCTGTACGGCAGGGTTTGTGGCAGCCAATGCAAACCAAGCCACCATGATACAACAGTGTATGCACCTGTTAAAATGGTAAATCTCACAACATACATTTTGTATTGAAAATACTGTGTTTTCCATGTAGGTAAGCGTGTTAATAAGAAAGGTAAACATTTCTTTCTCCACATTTTTTCACTGGTGGTTGAAGGTAGTATCTCATTGACAAAGTAGGACAGATTCACAGATTAAATTATATAACTCACAAGTAGTTGCACAAGTATGGACAGCAAATAATGAACTAAATTACAAAGTGTACATCCCTTTGGCATTCAAATTTTGACCTTATGTATAGAGGTTACTTCAGTGGTGTCCAAAGTGCGGCTCATTTTTTATTGGCCCTCGGCATATTGTAAAAATAAAAAAATTGTAAAAATAAAATAAATGCATTATTAATAAATTATATTAGTAAATATTAAACTAATTTGCCTGTTATGTATAAAACAAATCTAGGCTGTTGTTTTGTTTCGATAAATTAGCATACATTGGTTTTAGCGCACAAAGTATGAAAATAGTACATTTTTCTGTATGGCTCGCTGGAAAATGTTTGGACACCCCTTGTTAACTTTTTTTTTCTGCTCTACTCAAAGCAGTGGAGCCCTGTGCAGCCTGACAGTTTTACAACAGTAGAATAGAGTACGAGCAAAGCAGATACACTGTGGATCGTTTGATTTCGTATGCCCAGGTTTTTGTAGAATTTGGTTTTTATCTAAAGTTATTGGCTAAAATATGTCTGTTTTTGTACACTGCCTCTGTTATCATACAGCCAAACAGTACCTAAATAAAGCATCTATGCATGGGTGACACTCTGTGAAGAATGATCATGATTTTAGTACAGTTGGGGACACTATGGACAGATTCTGTCCAGGGAATCTTTTAATTATCTTGAGTGTGTGTGGTGGTGGGGGGTTTATTTGTTCATAAAATACAGAACTCCATGTGTCTTCTATCTTCTTTCTAATAAGAAATGTTCACAAAGCACTAATGAGGCAAAACTGTGTTTTTTTTTTTAGTAATGATAATATATAACAATAAAATAGTAAAATGAAAGGAAAAAGAAGGGAAGGCTCTTCCATCAATCCCTCCTTCTCCTCCCTTCATTCATGTCTGTGTTTGCCAGTCTTCAATTAAGGCAAAAGTCATGTTCATTTATCCATTTCTTTTGGCATTCAGATGTACCGTATTTTTTGTTGTTTTCTGCTGTAACTATCTTTTAACTTTTTATATTTGCTTATATTTTTGTGTGTCTGTAAGAGAGTAATTGGATTTATTATTTTATTTTAATGGAAAAATTGCTTAAGTTTTGGGACATTTCCGTATTAGTCTGACCTTTTGGAAGGAATTAATGATGAAAACGGAGGTTCCACAGTACATGATAAAGTGCATGTCTCCTCTCCATAGATGCATGTGCCAGCATGGCGGTGTACCAAGGTCCCCAGCGAGAGCAAGAGGAATACTCCAAGTTCATTATTCAGGAACCCAAAGAGACCTTTCAGACTCTCAAACAGCTCCGAAACATCATGGTGGAGCTTCAGCGGCAGCACGAGGTCAGAGGCGACACCGCGGCGCAGTACGGCAGCTTGTAAGTCCTCAGCTCTAAATTCTATCACACAGACTTTACGTCTCCTCACAAGAAGCAACTTATTTATTCAAAATATTCTCTTTTGTCTTTAGAGACAACCCAATAGTTGGGAAAACCTCCTAACCCGGCCAGGACAGTCCATAGGAGAAAACACGTGTGACACAGGTGGATGTCCTCGGGGAGTTCCAGAGAGGAATCCCCGCCGTGTGTCCCCAAGGAAGTCCTGACTTTGGAATCCTAACAACAGCAAGTCAACTTTTTGTAAGATTTTATGAGCGACCTCCTTTTTTTTTGTTTTGGCTCCATTTTTATGCAGTACGCTGTCACAACCCAGAGCTTGAGTCCTCGGACTTTAGCTCCATTTATAAAGAGCCTCCTTCCTTGTCAGTTATGTCCCCGTGTGTGTGAGTAGGCTGCTATTTTTTTTTATTCATCCAGTTTTAGGTTTATGGAGGATCTTTAAGCAGGGCCGTCCTGAACACTACTGATGTTTTAGCATCATTCCCCCTTTGAACAAATGTTTGGATTTAAGCAGTTAAGAGGAAGCCAATCTGCCTTTCTTTTGGATGTTCTTTACATGAAACGCTGAGGGAATAAATCATGCAGAAGCACTTTAATATTTCTCTAATTGAGAAACTGATTACTAGATACGTGGTATCAGCTATCCCCATTTCGATCAGTTACATGATCCTTATTTAGTGTTTTCACCTCCTGTTGATTTTATGATATTTTTTGACCAAAGACAATTTCATAGCTTTTTGTCTGGAAAAGCAAAATTATTGTATTTTGAATACAACTACTTTAGAAGAGGAAAGAAATTTAATATCTATATATTTGTTTAGCGCATATGTTTTATAACATTTTCATGTCTTGAGGTGGGCAGAGGGTGGTGGATGCGATTGTAAAACCCGTTTGTGGCTCATGTTGGTACGAGAGCAATTATGAAGGAAATCCCAACTCTTAATAATGGAAATGCAGACAATCTCAGTAATGGACAAATTTTTTTGTTCACATTGCTGCTGCAGCATCACTGCCAGAACAGACCAACGTCCATCAAGGGAAACAAATCTTGATAGGTAAAAGCACTTTTTGTTTTTCTAAATGCATCCGTGCAAATGAGGCTCAGCTTGTGATTATATTTCTATTTATACGACATTTCTATTTGTACAGAGGTGTCAGAAGTACCAGCATTCCACATGTCGATACACCAGTAATAGTCTTTTAATCAACCTGAGATGTGTTGAAAAGAAGAAACTTGAGTTTGTAATTAAAAGAAAAAGTGTGACAATCTTGGCTGAAACGTTTTTTCTTATTTGCCACTATTTCGAGACTCACTTGTTTTGTTTGTTTTGTCTGTGGTCTGTCAGCTATTTCTTCTTTTTTTGTCTTGTCCAGCATCATAACAGCTGAATGGGAGTCAAACTGCCTTTAAATGCTGAGCAAAATTTCCTTGCAAAGGGAGACTTCATAATCCAAATGAGTCTCCCTTGATATTTGACTGCGTTTATTATGAATTTTGTTGCGCCACATTTCGATGCCGATGTCAGCTATTTCTAACAGTTGTTGTGTATTCAATCCAATTTTCTTAAAAAAAAAAAAAAAGTTGTTTGTTTTTGTAATATTGATGTTGCTCTGCTGGTACGTCGCATTGTTTACTCTTCTCCAAGGTTTCCACTTTTTCTTTGTTTTCATGCATTCATTTGCAAGACAGAATAAAAGGGAACTGTGTAAATGACATTTCAAAATTACAATACTGCACATGAATGCCACTAGTTTTAAGAAAGTCCTATAGTCGGTTGTGGTCTCTACTTGTGTGCTTCTTAGTGAAACAACGTGCAACAATCGTGAAACGTGAAACAACATGCTCCACATTCTCTGAAGTATGATTTTTTTTCCTAATAATAATGTACCTGTTACATACAACCACATATTATAGCAGTTGCCATCTTGGGCATTTTCATATGAATATTTACAAACTTGACCAGGAAACCTGAACTGTCAACATAAATCCAGTTGGGCGCCGACTTCCACATCTGTTGTGTGCCAGTTGGCCCATGGCGTTCCTAACAGAGAAAATCTGGTCCATTTGCATCGTGAAAGGACAAAATAATTTCCAGGGTCTGTTGCTCTGGTTTGAGGTAAATTGATAATTTAAGATACATTTGCTGTTGAATGTACTTCATGCCTGTCATCTAAACATCTCATTGCCCTTGAATGTCTGTTTTTATACTCAAATGATTTATTTTCTATACTTGGTCTTTCTGTGTTAAAAATGTACAATAAACATTTTGCCAAAGATTCTCTTGCTTGTGGAATTTTATGGACCTTTAGAACATTCTAAGCAGAGGAATAATATATATTAAAAAGACGGTTGAACCTAAGGTTAAAAAAAAAAGTGCTAGTAGTGGGCATCAAGATTATTCTATACAATTTGATGCAATAGAAACGGGCGACACTTTGGACTCCCCTGCAGTACAGTGCCATATTTTTATATTTGTATATCCACTTATGTTTGTACAGCATGTATATCTGTCTAAAGTGTTGTATATTAATAATCACCATTACAAGGTCTAAGCAAAATCTAAATAATTCAAGACTCGCTCTTTTCACGTTCAAGTAATAAGTATCAGTAACACAATCGGTAATGGCAATATCGTTTCTATATCTACTTGGCATCGGATCGATAGCAACATCTCCCAACCTCAGCTAGAAAGTGGATACTTGACCCCTGGGCCGTAACAGCGCCCTCTAGAGGCTACATACAAAAACGTACAGACGCTTTCAGAGACTATCGGAACAATTAAAACAAGGCTGCCAATAGACACCAAAATGTGTTTCTGGCAGTATTACCCATTCGTTAACAACCTAGTCTTTAAAAGCTCAGTGTTTACCAGGGATACTGTCCTGCTATTTGAAAAAATACATAAGAACTCGACTTAACTTAGATTGTAGCGCCCTCTTACGGTGGCGATGATGACAGGACATTGGCCTCCTGCGTCCATTTTGGTTTGCTAATCTAGCTGAGCTAATTCAGTTAACAGCTTTGGGCCATCGGATCAACAGACATGGACGACGGCGACGAGCTGGGGATAGTTCTCCCTCACAACACCTCCTCCAGCTCGAAGTCCGGTGGGGACAAAATGTTTTCACTTAAAAAGTGGAACGCTGTAGCAATGTGGAGCTGGGATGTCGAGTGTGATACTTGTGCCATTTGCCGGGTGCAAGTGATGGGTAAGTGCGACGGCTATCGCTAGCTAACTACCTGAGCCCGCTTGTGTTAGCCTTTTACATGAATACCGGTGGTAATTGTGGTAATTGTAACCAGTTCTTACACTTACAGATGCTTGCCTCCGGTGTCAGGCTGAAAACAAACAGGAGGACTGTGTTGGTAAGCGACCGTACTCTGCAAAACACCGAAACAACTTCTAATGAGCCGCTTAACAGCTAATGTATACATCCTAATGGCCTGTACACCAGTGAGATCTAATTGCATAGGTATTAGTAGTAGTAGTACGTATTAGAGATGCTCTGTATTGGCTTTCTTACTGATAATCCAATCTACTGATATCAATCAATATTGATATTGGACAGCGGCTGTTCCCTCAAACTAATAACGTGTAATAAACACGTTATTTTCCTTTCACTGTTATGCCACTGAATGCATTTCACAAATAAACACGAGTTTGTGACTAAGTTAAATTTATTAAAGTGTCACATATTTTTTATTTATTTTGTTTATTTTGTTTATTAATTTTTATTTGTTTATTTGTCTCAACAAAATAGTAGTATATCCATCCATCCATCCATTTTCTATGCCGCTGTTCTTCATTTTTTCTAAATCATAACCAAAGGTAAACTACTATAACGTGTCCTCCTGCACATTTGTATGTGGCGGTAACGTCTGTATAAGAACAAATTAATCGGTGGGTGGCCACATTGGGTTAAAAAAAATTTGGGGCTGCACATCGTCCATATAGATGGTATCAAGCAGAATGACATACTTACTCTCGCTGCAACGACACAAAAACACAACACATCCATAGCAAATTAATGCATCACATAAATCAACAACTAAGCGCTAATCATGCAGCTTAAAACGGTTATTTTCCTCATGCCCCCAAGGCATGCTGGGTAGTCCCAGCGGCAACTGCAATATGCACAATGAACAAAAAAACTTTGATATCAAGAGTATGTTAACTTCTCTTTGTTTACTTCGCTGAAAACCTCTTCTACATGATGAGAAATCTAGCAAAAAATGTGACAAACATGGAAAAATGTTGGGAGAAAAAGTACCACAAGCTACCCAGCATGCCTTGCGCCAGAAATTTGTGTGTGCGTTTATTGGCATGGGTGTGCGCCCACCTGATGCAGTAGGTAGGTCATTTGTGCATCTTATGTTGACGTGTTGTTAGCATGGCTTTTTTGCGCACAATACAGATTGCATCTGACTCTTGGCAACTTAAGCATGCCACAATAGCACTACATGTTGCCGACCACACTTATCATGTTACAGTTTTTTTTGTTTTTTTTTTTTTTTTAAAAAGGAGCTTTAAAATGCCCGGTGGGCCGGATTTAGACGCTTGGCACGCCTGATGTGAAGTTTGCTCTGGACTAATACCGTCAGTGCAATGCAATGCAAAGTAGGTGATTCTCCACCGGTTGCTTATTCTTTTGCTGCATGAACTGCATGAATGCGCGCCAATGTCCGTATCAGCAGAAAAACAGATCCCAATAGGATGTGATATGTCATTTTTATGCCAATATCAGAATCCCTGGCATGGAAACTTAAAAGTTGGATGAATTTGCTGACACACACTAGTGATCTGTGATTTTATATTGTGTGCATAAGCCTTTGAACAAAACCTTACCCAACAATAAAGATGTACCAAAATGAAAACGGAACCCATTACATTTTTTGCTGAAAAAGCCATTTCAGCTAAATGGGCTGAAAGTGGCATTGTGAAAGTGTGAAAGTGACCACCACCTAGCATTACAGTACAGAGCTAGACATTTATTAATTCATGCATTTTCTATACCGCTTATCCTCATTAGGGTCGCGGGGATGCTGGAGCCTATCCCAGCAGACTTTGGGCGAGAGGCGGGGTACACCCTGGACTGGTCTCCAGCCAATCGCAGGGCACATATAGACAAACAAACATTCACACTCACATTCATACCTATGGACAATTTAGAGTCGCCAATTAACCTAACGTGCATGTTTTTGGAATGAGGGAGGAAACCGGAGTACCCGGAGAAAACCCACGCACACACGGGGAGAACATGCAAACTCCACACAGAGATAGAGCTAGACATAGTTTGGTCAAATAATAATTATTACAAGTGCCTGTAAACTGAGGCTTTATAGATGAGATTGGAGAAATAGAAGCAAATAAACTTTTATTAATCTAAACGTTCATTAACCGTTTGGACTTTGATGACAGCAGATTGATGACCCCTCACCATGTCTGGATATCTCGCTTATCTGAGCTGCAAGAGAATCAGCGGATGATGTGGATTGTTATGTAGTAGGCCTAAACAGGAGTCAGCGCTGTGGTTTTTTTGTGCAAATTAAAATGAGACTTTCCATCTCTTATTGCTTTGCTCTTTTGTGTGTCTTTCAGTCGTTTGGGGAGAGTGTAACCATTCCTTCCATAACTGCTGCATGTCCCTTTGGGTGAAGCAGAACAATCGTTGCCCCCTCTGCCAGCAGGACTGGGTGGTTCAGAGGATCGGTAAATAATCCCTGCCCCTAGAAGACAAGATTCACAGATTTCACCTGTATGCACCCAAAGGTGGACACAGATATGGCAGTGACCACTGCGACGCCCCGTGCAGAGCCGGTTGCCTTACAACTAGGCCGTTTGATTGCATGTTCCAGTGTCAGAGGCCGGCAGTGAACCCAGTGGATGTCACACACTCGGACTCACCGATTGCTCACTGATTGATGTGTAAAGGCCAAGAGTCATGATGTTAAAGCTGACACCTTGCACTTTGGTCACGTGTTGGCTGTGTGGTTTTGTTGTGGGGGTGTTTGCCATGTTCAAATATGTGACTGTATTTTTTAGAATTAAAGGTTGCTGTACAAACATTCACTTCACATCTTTTTTGTGCAGTTTAGACAGCGTTTAAAAATTGTATTAATTGCAGTGTTTTGCACAAGATTGCAGTCTATTTCATGTAGTGATGGGGTGGGGATGTTTGTATGCATTTATTATGAGAAACAAACTAAACAACGAATAAGTTCTCCATTTTTGAAAAGTTATTACAGAAAAAGTTAGAATATTTTGGGAATAACATCATAATAAGGAGGAACATTTACAAGAATAAATCTTTTTTAAAAACCCCAGCAGAAATGGATAAAACTGCTGTAATTTTATGAGAATAAAGTCAGAATATTAAGAGAAAAAATTAGTTTAAGGGGGCCGCACTGTCGTCCAGTGGGTAGCACATTGGCCTCACAGTCAGGAGGTTCAGGGTTCGAATCTCTGTTGGGCATCTCTGTGTGGAGTTTGCATGTTCTTCCCGTGCGTGTGTGGGTTTTCGCCGAGTACTCCGTTTTCCCCCCACATTCCAAAAACATGCATGTTAGGTTAATTGGCGACTCTAAATCGGTATGAATGTGAGTGTGAATGTTTGCTTGTCTATATGTGCCCTGTGATTGACTGGCGACCAGTCCAGGGTGTACCCTGCCTTTCGCCCAAAGCCAGCTGTCATGGGCTCCAGCATCCCTGTGACTCTAATGAGGATAAGCGGAATAGAAAATGAATGAATGAAAGTAGTATTTTAAGGCAGCAGTATCACACTGACAACAAAACAAAAAAACACAGCACCAACAGTACAAACAGCTATTCAGCAGAACGATGGCTTCCGGAACCAAGGAATTCCTCATCCTATCGGTCCCAAAATTTAGGAACACCGTATCTGCGCCTTGATGGAAGCAATCTGAATTTGTTATGCAGTGGATGACTGGAATCGTCAAGGTGATTGGGCCTTTTTCGGAGTCTGGCTCTGATATAACACAGTCAGGTCAGTAAGTGCGGTGCCAGCAATTTTGCTGCACACTTTAGTGATTCCCTGTTGACCTCCTGTTTTTGTTAGTGAGCAGCCCATAACCGGCTGATAAAAGAAAATGTCAGCACTGTCTCAATAAAACAAGAATACAACATTTTCATAAAAGTGTTGCCTGCTTTAAAACTGCAAAGCTTACGTTAAAAATACATCCTCTAATGAGCTTTTTTACATATGGCATCCACCTGAGACTCAAATGTTAGCCTGTGGTCCAGCACCGTTCCCAAATATTTGTACTGCTGAACCACCCCAACAGCCTGCTTATTGATGACAACGGGTGAGAAGACGGTAGGATTCTTCCAGAAATCTACAATTATCTCCTTAGTTTTTGACACGTTGACATTTAAAAAGGACGTGCTACACCAGTCCATAAACTCTGACACTACAGGGCCGGGATCAAGGTTGTCATCCCTGAGAAAAGACACAATGAAGCAAAGTACCTATTGCATCATCAACCTCCTTGCGAGACCTATAAGCAAACTGGAAAGGATCCAAATTTGCCTAAAACGCATTCAATAGCTCATTCATTCATTCATTTTCTATGCCACTTATCCTCATTAGGGTTGCGGGTATGCTGGAGCCTATCTCAGCTGACTTTGGGCGAGAGGCGGGGTACACCCCTTCACAATTTTTTTCCAATGAGGAAAAAAAAAAACTTCATGAGAATAAAGTTGTAATATTATGACAAAACATAATTCCATTTTCTAGAATAGAGTTGAAATATTTAAGAAATGTCATAAAAAATAAAACAAAAAAAACTAAAATGAGGTACGGGAAAAAAATTTCATTATGGGAATAAAGTCATGATATTAAGGTCAAGGTCAAATGTATTTATATAGCACATTTCCAACAGTTTACCTGCCCAAAGTGTGGTACAGCAGCCAATAATACGCCAGACTACACAAATAAAACCATCAATAGAAATACAAGTAAAACAAAACACACAAAATTAACATGAATAAAACAGATAAAACAATAAAAACATTTCCCAGGTAAAAGTGTGTTAAAAGCCAGTTTATAAAAATAAGAATATAATGCCCCAGTGTTTGTGCAGATCTAATGCGCAAGGGCAGGCAATTCCGAAATCTTGGGCCTGCTATAGAAAAGGCCCTATGACCCCAAGATTTAAGTTTAGATCTTGGTGCGGTTAAAAGCAACTGAGAGCTGGACCTCATTAGTCTAGCAGGAACATAAATGGTAAGTCTGATAAATATGAAGGAGCCAAACCATTCAGCGATTTAAAAACAAAAATACAAATTTTAAACTGGATCCTTTACGTGACAGGTAGCCAGTGTAAAGAGGCCAGGTTATGTGTTCCAGGCATTAACATTTTCTCACAATTATATCAAGTTTAAACACTCTCTAAGTTTAAACTTTAGTAGATATTAAATGTGACACGCTTTGGCTTGCAGCATGGTGGCTCCACCCGGGGGATGCGGACAGAGAGAACCCAAGTGCAGGTAACTCCTACCTTCCTTCTGCACGTCCATAAGTCCAACTTTTTTTGCGATGGTTATTATCCTCATTTGTCTTTTGGGTGCCTTTGACGATACAGAACTTTCTGTTGACATTGTGGGTGTTGTCGGGGATATAACTTGCAAACATACTGTACAGCACTTCAGAGTCACACTTTTAGTGATGTAACATTTATGTATATTTGGCAAATGAAGCATTCTGTACTGTACAGGAAGGCACCAAGGAGATTGACAGTGGTCTACAGTCCTGTAGCCAATCAGGAGGCAGAACACAATGCGTTAGGTTCTCTCTTAGCCAATTAGAACGCAGACAAAACACGTTGGATCTTCTTTAGCCAATCAGGATGCAGACATAGCACATGACTTATCCCTGAGTCAATCAGGATGCAGAACACGTTGTACGGCTGAGTCCGCGAAAGGTGAACCGCGATGTAGTGAGGGAACACAGATATGCTAAGAATGTGTATATACTGTAAACATATCTACATATACACACACATTCTTAGCAGATCTTTTGCTTTACAAAATTTTAAAGTGGCTCTTGCATTCTTTCATTTTTCAGTATGTGGCCCTTGGTGGAAAAGGTTAGGACACCCCTGGTATAAAATGTGTCGTGTTCTTTCTTTATTTAATTGATGAGCTCCTTCCCTCCAACTGAAGGAGGTGTTGACCATTAAAATCACCTTCTGTACTGACTGGCTGGAAAGAAAACCTGCAGGGTCTCGGCCCTCCATGGCACGAGTTTGACACCCGTGTTCTAATTCTAATAATGATGGATGAAATTTTAGTGTGTTCACTCATTATTTGCATATCTTGCTTTTTACTTATTAAGAAATAGCAACTCATCAAGCCCAGCCCACTTGTTGCACACAAGCACTTTGCATCCCCTAAAAATAGACACGACGAAAGCCTCTTAAGTTGCCAATCCAGGAGCATAGTGGCACTTGCGCAGGCAGGGATGCGTGCTGGTGCTCAGGGGGTACTCTCTTGTGCCAGGACAATGCAGATGAATGAAGTAGCGCCCCAAGGTCTAATGGGGGAAGTGTGGCCGCCGACATGAGTGAGTCGCTGGTGGAGGATTTAGTGGCCAACACGGCCTACCTCAGGGCTCAGCAGATTGACCAGAATGCGTTGAGGAAGGAGAGACGCTCCTTGAGCCTTCCCCAGCCAAAACGCTGCTCAGCTCTGTGGCAGGCTAAAGGGATACAGTATGATTCGCTGTGTGAGCAGCAGCCCATTGGCAAGAAGTTATTCCGGCAGTTCCTCCTCACCTCAGACCCCCAGTACTCTGCTGCCTTTGAGTTCCTGGAAGAGCTGGGAGGACTGAGCTTTGCTGAAGAGGACACAAGAGCAAAAGTCTGGCAGAACCTCCTTGCTAAATTCTGTCAACCTGAGTCCAGGAGTTTTCTCTCTTTCCTCACAGTAGAGGCTGCAGAATCAGGCAAGCATTTATCAGTCAAGTACTTGGATGAGACCATGGTGGGCAAGATGAGGGAAGCCACTAGAGACTTCCTGAGAGGAAAACCTTTCTACGAGTTCACGAGGAGCCCATTTTTTTACAGGTTTCTGCAGTGGAAAGAGTTTGAGAGACAGAAGATTAGTGACAAAGATTTTTATCAGTTTCGGACATTGGGGAAAGGCGGTTTTGGTGAGGTAGGTGTCACAGGTATCACTATAACTTATTGCCTAGAAGACACCGTTTTTGGACATAAATAGGGGTGTTCTGTGTTGTAGGTGTGTGCAGTGCAGGTGAAAACTTCAGGACAGATGTACGCCTGCAAAAAGATGGATAAAAGATGTTTAAAGAAGAGAGGTGGCGAGAGGTTGGCCCTGCAGGAGAAAAGAATCCTGGAGAAGGTTAACAGTCTTTTCATTGTAAACCTGGCCTATGCCTACGACAATGACACCCACTTGTGCCTGGTCATGGACCTGATGAATGGAGGAGACCTAAGGTTCCACATCTACGAGCTCGGCAATAGAGGCATCCGCATGGACCGTGTGGTTTACTACGCAGCTCAGATGACCATGGGCATCCTCCATCTGCACTCTATGAGCATTGTGTATCGGGACTTGAAGCCAGAAAACGTGCTGCTTGACGGTCACGGCAAGTGTCGACTGTCTGACCTCGGATTGGCTGTTGAGCTGCCAAATGGGAAAACCATATGCCAAAAGGTCAGTGTGGTGACCTAGTTCTTGTTTGACTGGCACTTTCTTACTTTCTTTGTACTGTAATGATATCATTCAACACGCTGTATACTGTACTTTCTTTGTGAAGTTGCAGCTTTGTTTGTATCGTTGTGACGATAAAGGGGCAGTTTACACTACAAGCATGCAATGGTGTGCCATCATGGCCAGCAAAGCCTTCTCTGATGCCCTAAACACTTTCAGAAGCACTGAGCTATATTTAAATCCTAAAACACTCTATCATCTCCATTTAGAGGCTTACCTTGTGGCTATTCCTAACACACAAAATTACCATTGTGCTTGATCGCATCCCACATGAACAGTGCAGCGCTTAATTGATCCTGTTCCAACACAAAGAAAGGAGACAAAACCGGTCTCGGTCATGGTAAACGTCTATACTACATCAATTAGAGCAATTCAGAGTCAATATTTATTCAATACGATGACAAAAACATAAAACTTAGAAATAAAATAGATCTACTTCTCCGTCAGAATTTTTCTATCTTCTGATTGGTTGATGTCTGAAAGCCTATGCCTAACACACAAATGTACCATTATGTCCTCCTCCGTAGGGGCACAACTTGGCTAGTTAAACAGGTTTGTTCTGATCAACCAATCAGAGGATTAAAAACTGCTGGCGTTATTTTAAGCCTGCTAGCTGGTCCTGTGAGGAAAATTGGTTGATTAAAGAGACAGCCCCATCGCTAATAGTGTATGTGATGGGCCAGCATTACTAATTCTGAAGGTCTTGGGCAGATTAGATTGACATAGCAACAAAGGATTAAAACGTGACAAGATCTGTTGTTTGGAGAAAAGCTGTATCGCAAGAACAGGGCAACCAGAAGTCAATCAGACTGTGAACTATGGTGTTGCTAACATGATACAGTAATATGCAAGTGGTAGTGTGCAAGGTATTAATGGAAGCAAACATGAAATGCTTTAGGCACACTTTAAACCCTGCAGTCTAGCCTACGTTGCTGTTCCCAGGGTCAGCATCAACGAGTGACGTGTGGCTGTATTTTGTTTGGTGAAATACGTATGGGTGTCCAAAGTGTGGTACTGGGGGCCATACTTATATATTGTCACAGTATACAGTATACACAGCTGGACAACCCTGACCTAAATCGACAAAGTCAGCAAATCAGAGAAAAACGCACTATTATTATCATATACTCATGAGAGTGGTTTATTTGCTTTTTAAAATGTTGAAAACACCCTCTTCACTATCTTGTGTCAATTGTGTGGGAAAATAAACATTTCAAAACACACCTGCATTGTTTTGTTACCTAGTTAAATAAAATCATTTATTTGTCCAGTCATATATTTTCATTGTCATTTTATTAAAATTTATGTTCAAATCCACTCTCTTCTTATTGTTGTGATTGTGGACGCAATCTCATGCATCGTCTCATCTAGTCAGTTGAGTGTCTTGTGACACCACTGAAGCTGAAATCTGATTGGACAAAAAAATGGAATATACATGTTTTCTATTGGAAGCAGGGCAGCCAAGATACACGCTATAGTAGGGGCTGCTGGGACCATTTTACAATTCACAATTTAAAAATGTAAAACCCATGAGAAATGCATGGATGTTTTTATGTTTAAAGAAAAAAATCACCCTTGTGTTATCAGGGACAAAGCATACTGTTAGTATGAAGTGTTTTTTGCTCGTTTTCCGTTATGTAAGTTGAAAGTTATTTTACAGTTATTGTAAAATAACGTATTGTAATAAATTTATTGTTTGTTTATTTTACAGTTGTAAGTTTTAACTATTTCCAGTTTCGTCTCAAACATTTTTGCTTGTTATATTATGTCTTTATTCTGAAAATATTTCGACTTTATCATTGTACCATTATAACTTTACACAACATTTTTTCCAAAATAATCAACTTGATTCTTTGTTTCGTTTCTCATACTATTATGTGACTTTACTTTTCATATCACCTTTATTCTTGTAAAATGACTGCTCTATTTTGTTTTGTTTTTGTTTTTTCATTTTCTTGTTTAATCATACTTTTAGATTGTGCTGAAAGCCAACAAAAAACAGCCATGGGCCATAAATGGCTGCACTTTGGACACTCCTGCGCTACAAACTCATTCATTCATTTTCTATGCCGCTTATCCTAATTAGGGTCGTGGTTATGCTGGAGCCTATCCCAGTTGGCTTTGGGCAAGAGGCGGGGTACACCCTGGAGATCGCCAAACTGTTGGGAATAAATACATTTCATGGAACAAACACAAGAATTTAGTTGTAATTGTAGGCCAGTGCATCTGACAGGGTTTAGGCCCGCAGCAAAGGCTTTGCTGGCCCTGACTGCCCACCACTGCCATTACTTCACCAGGGCTACATAATAGTGCTATTATTAAACAACAAATCAGACTGACTTGAAATTTCTCACACGGCTCAATATAGGACAAAACACCCAATATTACTTGGGGTGATTGGTTCACATTTTTAGTAGACACATTTTTGTGAAATTTGAGCATTATTGGTTGGGAAAAACAGCATATAAAGCATCTTTGCAATGGCACACAGACTCATTTATGTAATAATTATACACATTTGAGGGTATCTGTAGTACTTGTATGAATTTGCTTTTTTTCAACATACCTGTTTGTTAACAAGTAACCATGCACTTCTGTCCGCTGTCAAAAATACGGTTACCGTACTACATCATTTGTCAATTTTTTCTGCCAGCAAGTTACAAACTACACTTAAGTACCCCATTGGATTATTTCAACCTTTCCCATGATGAAAAATGTAAAAGTCAAGCGTAAGTGTACGAAAGAGTGTACCACTACTAAAAAGGCAATGTACCCCTATACTTATACTCTTGTATTGGATATGAGTTCATCCTTTGCCACAAGAGGCTTACCAGGAATAGAATGATGGTTCTTAGCGGGGCTCTGCCAGACAAACACTACAGATAACACCACAAATGAATCCTATTAAAAGGTGCCTGACCTTGGAGTTTGTCCACGCTGGAGTCGGCACTTGCAAGGAAATGTTGCAAAGAGTCTATTACCTTTATGTGTTAAACATTTGGTTTGTTAGTAATGCATATTGCACTGATACTGATTCAGCAGATGGCACTATACTCCATTTCTTTATACAAGATTTAAATTAACATGTCTGGTGAGTTTTGTTACATAAAAGTGTTGCGGTGAGCCGAAAATAACTGTTGAGTGAATATTTGAAACTTGCATCTGTGCGTTCAGGCTGGGACGACCGGTTACATGGCTCCCGAGATTCTGAGGCAACAGTACTACAGCACGTCTGTGGACTGGTGGGCGCTGGGCTGCAGCATCTACGAGATGGTGGCGGCTCGCCTGCCGTTTCGAGACTTCCATGAAAAGGTGCAGAAGAGTGAGGAGACCCGCCGCACCTTGGAAGATGAGTGCAAGTTTGAACCAAAAAAATTTGACCCCCTAACCACAGACCTCATCCGTGGCTTCCTTAAGAAGAAGCTGGAACATCGTCTTGGGTGCAGGTAAGAGCTGCTTGCTCATTCTGCTCAAAATCTTTGTCTAGATTTGTTTTAAAACGTGTTTGATATTCTTGTTTTAGAGTGGTGCTACTGTCCTCTTCAACTGCCCCATTTTTTCCATAATTTCTATGCACTCTGGTTATGCAACATATCGTATTTCACGATTGCATCTCGCACTCTTAGCGCTACTCTTTCTTTTTTATACCAGAGGCGATGACCCACGAGAGCACCCATTTTTCAATAGCATTAACTTCCATCGCCTGGAAGCAGGGCTGCTGGAGCCCCCCTGGGTGCCAAAACCCAACGTGGTGTACACCAAAGACACTGACAACTTTAATGACACGTCGGAAGTCCTGGACGTTGAATTTGATGCCAAGGATGAGAAATTTTTCAAGGAGTTCAGCACGGGCGCGGTGTCCATCACATGGCAGAAGGAGATGATCGACAGCGGCCTATTTGATGAACTCAACAGCCCAGAGTTGAAGGATCATGTGATGGCATGGAAATCAAACATATGTGTCATTTTGTGAGTGTCCCATTCTACAGTATATTCACTTGAATACTTGAACTGATGCAGCTGGCCTTAAATGACCTGGATCCAGCATGTGAAACACAAAAAGTGCCTCAAATGACACAGATTAAGCAATTATTCTGATTTAATGCTGTATTCAGGGTAGACTATGACTCTTGCCTCGGTTACAGCTGAAAACCTGCTGAGAAACATGCGTTGTGTATTTTGGCCTCTTTGTGCTTTGACAGCAAATATCAGCACAGTCATCATTTCCATGACATCACTCTTCTTTATTTGGTGTTAGCTTATAAACAAGCTACTGCATGGCTTTTTATGGTAGTCCAATTCTAATCAACGTTTGCAGTCATGCAACCCACTTTCTACCACTAGACGCCGCCAGACACCAAAGAAGTTCACTCCAGCTACACTGAAAATGACAGCATCTCATTTTCAAGGAGACAGTTTTGGATGAAAAAAGCCAAATAATTCCATATCCTTGTGTCATCCAACTGCACTCAACTATACAACATATGCCAAATACTTACAACATTCAGTGTAATATTTATTTCTTAAGTAGCAGCCAAATACACACAAACCAAGTGTGACTGAAGCGAAGGTCAGCACTGTAGTGCACTCTGAATACTTTCCTTATTATTATGATTTTTTTGCCTTGACTCGACTTACGTTTGAACTGTAGGAGTGCACTGCAAAAAATTTATCTCAAAGCAAGATCTGGAAATCTGAAATCAAGGTCAAAAAGGCTTATTTTTTACTAAAAAAATGATGTTTTCTTGCTATGTTTGACCACTAAGCACATCATAAAATAGCAGTGGTAAATATAATTTTCCTGTTCTGTTCTTGTTACTTTACGTAATACAATCCTCCCTTGCCGCTTTGTGGTTCGAATAGTGCTCCCTCACTCTATTGCGTTTTTTCATAAATTCATTCATTAAGAAATGATTACTGTTTAGTGGTTGACTGTGGCATATTCATTCATTCATTCATTCATTCATTGTCTATTCCGCTTATCCTCGTTAGGGTCACGGGGATGCTGGAGCCTATCCCAGCAGACTTTGGGCGAGAGGCGGGGTACACCCTGGACTGGTCGCCAGTCAATCGCAGGGCACATATAGACATACATACCGATGGACAATTTAGAGTCGCCAATTAACCTAACATGCATGTTTTTGGAATGTGGGAGGAAACCGGAGTACCCGGAGAAAACCCACACACGCACGGGGAGAACATGCAAACTCCACACAGAGATGCCCAACGGAGATTTGAACCCAGGTCTTCAAGATCTCCTGACTGTGTGGCCAATGTGCTAACCACTCAGCACCGTGCGGCCCACTGTGGCATATTATTAGTCAAAAAGTATTGAAAGACAAGTTTTACATAATATTCTGATCACTAGTTGTCAGTAATGTTACAGTGAAGAGACATTACCTTACATTACCTTAACAATGTAGTCAGCCATCACATGTCCACCATGACATGGTGACAAAATGTTCTTCTGCCAGTTTTTGGCTTTTGGCTTTTTCCCTTCTTCCCCACTCCATTTGACACCCTTTCTGAAGGTTCTTAAGTAAGATAAGTTTAAGTTATTTTGCAGATCATTCTTTGCAAAGAGTGCAGCGTACTGGAATGCTGTCTTACCCAACTCTCTTGTGACTCTTGGAACGACCATCAGTACGTTTATCTGAGAGTGCAGAGCATACTGTTGTTAATATGTACTGTATGTATGTATGCGCAGAGGTAAGATGGTAGATGCCGAAGAATAAATGTATAAATGAAAGTCAACCATTGAGTCCACCTGCAAACATACGGGGATGGAAATTTAGCTGCAGCATACAATGTAAAATGATGAACACCAATTCCACAGCCAGTCATAAAGCGTAAAGCAGAGTGGTAAACAGTGTCAAGCTTTTTTCAAAGATGCTCTGAAGCATACATAAAAACTAGGTCACCGTAATCTAGCAAAGGTAGCAGAAATTATAAGTTTTCTAGTATAAACAGAGAAGCAGGGTTTAAGTCTGAAGAAAAAACTAAATTGCTACCATTTGACTTTTTGAGATTAGGGATCTGAGGAAACAATATATTTAGATGTGTCTGCCCTAGATGATTTAGGTGTGACTGAACAGCATCAAATGCAGATTGTAAGAAATCTGAGGCTTGGCAATTGAAGGTAAGGAACAATAGATTACTGCATTATCTGCATAAAAGTGAAAAATGTCGCTCGATACATTTTGACAAAGGTTGTTTGCATAAATAAAAAACAACAACGGACCTACAACAGAACCTTGGGGTATTCCTTTAGTTACAAAGAGGATAAGGGAAGACAGACCAGCAAATTGTACACACTGGGTTCTACCCGACAGATAGTTAGAAAACCAACCAACAGCAGTTAAGATTTTAGAAAGCTGATTTAACTAAATGTCCTGAGCAACAGTGTGGAAGGTCTTAGACAAGTTAATAAAACGCATTGTACATATATTTTTACATTCAAGGGACTCAATGAAATCATGAACTTTAACTGCAGCTGTTATAGTACTGTGTTGTTTTCAAAAAACAGATTGTTTGATGAAATACTATATTATGAACCTCAATAAATGTTTTAAGGTGTACACAACCCTTGCCAAACAAAGGATAATAGGTGTGTAAAGATGACTATGGGGGTGTTAGTTAATGTCTACATGGCTTTAACAATCGTAAAAACTGTATTTAGAAAGTCATAAACAGGTTTTCTATACTCTGACTATGAAATGTAATAATTTTCAATCCTACCTCAGGTTTGGAACCAATTAACCACAATAAACGGGGACGTCTACTGTTTTAAGTAAGATTAATTGGTCAAGCCTTGACAATGGCTGTTAAAAAAAACACATTGTTAATCAAAATGAACATGTTTGACTTTTTATGTGGAAAATGTGGATGCCGTGTTTTTTGTTAGGGTGTTTTTTGGTTGATATAAAAACTGTATGCCAAAAAATCGATTTGCATACAATATGGTGCGCGTCTGTCGTGTTATTGATTCGATACAAAAGTCCAACTGTGTTTGTAATGTATTTTTTTTTAACACAAAACAACCATGTAAACATCCTATTACCTTGCCACTACATGGAAACAGGAACCACAGTCAGCTTCGTCACCTATCTGTGATGTCGTCATCAGTAGACTCTCAAAAATGTTAAGACAAATATTATAGGTTGCAGGTTTACATGCATAAAACAATTCTAAATGTGTATAAATAATGAATTATAGAGATAATTGCACATCTAAGGTTACTTTTACCTTCACTGACAATGTGGTACTTCCCAAAGACACGGTGTGGCAGAAAAATCGTCATGAACACCACCTTCTTGTTTTGCCATGAGTTATTTTTTCTCAATAGTGTTTCTTACCTCCTAAATGGAATGTTGGCAGGTCAGCATTTTTAAATCAAATTCTAGTATGTTTGATTGTTTTTATTATTTTTTAATGACCTTTGGATCCCCGGATTTTTTCGATATGCAGCCGTCGGCTGAAAATGTGCAGTCCTGATCTAATGTTTTGTTTTGTTTTATTTTTACAAATGTTTTGTATTGTACGTTTGTATTGATAACAGAAAATAAAAATAACATGATGTATTTTCTGTCCTATTCCAATTGTTTTAAACTTTTTTTCAGTAAAAATCTCAGAATATGCACATTTTTAAAAAATCAAATACAAGTCAAAAACCTAAGATGAGGTTGTTGTGAGCACTCTTCTTGGCTTAGGCCTTGTCCACACATAGTAGGGTATATAAAACCGCATATTTCTCCCTCTCTGTTTATGACAAAAATGGTGTCCACACAACCTTGAATTAAAAAAAATGCCTACTCTCATAACCACATAAATGCATTGGGAACCACAGTCATAAGCATGCCAAACCTCTAGGCGGCAGTAGTCACTTAAATTCTATCCAACCACAATCATCCTCTGTCATCCCTTCACTTCCACAAAACATAAAACATGGTGCCAGGCTTGTTCTTGCGGACTGACATGGAGGTAGAATAGTTTCTAAATGTCGTTTTAGAATAAGCAAGCAAAAAGCGCCTGAACAATAGTTACAACCAAGTAGTAGTTCTGAGAGCATCCATGTTATTTCTGATGTAAATACAGGTTGCGTGTGTGACATCGCAGAATACTTTGTCGCAGGCAGTGACGTTTGGAAACGTAAAACTCCGGTTATTTGCGTCCATACCCAAAAGTATAACCAAAGTTTTCTCCAAATCTACACTTTGGCCAGAGATTTTGAAAACCTTGTTTTTTAGTGCCATATATCTGCGGGCTTGTGTGGATGGTAGGCCAAATCGTAGAAAAATAACTTTATGAGATACCTGCCTACTTGTGGACAGGGCCCTCCTGCGCAAGCCCTGCCTACCATCTGAGTGCACTGAGTTAGATCATGGCACCTGCCAGTTTCTGTTTGTCAGGGCGTTGCCAATAAAATAATGTTGCAGAAACATTTATTATACGCCATGACATTCTACAGCCTGTACAATACATTTAATGTAAGTAGGACATCATTATTCTTGCTTAGTGGACAATAAAGTACAGAGAAATGTCATACACAGAGGGACCTGCAGTACTCGCGTCATCCTAAAGTAGTAAGGGCATGGTTGAGCTGCAAGATGCTTGTCACGCTGGAAGGTGCTTCTCACTGCTATCCTTCCACAGTGAGGAAAAGCCAACGTTTTTTTTGACAGCAGCAGGACCAGCTAGAAATCATCAATATTTTCATGCTCTACTGAATGAATAAATGAATTTGACTGCCAAGATGAAGAATTATATATCCAAGCTCACCAAAGGTTGATCAGAAATTTACAACAAAGTATCACAGCTTTTTCTGGAAAAAGATAGGGTGTATGTACTTTACATAATATACAAATAAAAGGGAAGGACAGACATGTTTTGCAGTTAAAAACATGGAAGTATTACGCAACACTTTGAAAACGTTTTTTTTTTTTATCAAAGAGAATTACTCTCCTTTTTATCTACACTAAATGAGCAACTTAATAAATACAGGTTGTGAATGAACACAAAAAACACCTCCAAACGAGACAGTGCCTCACCAGCCATGAACGCCAACACACGTCACTGATCTACGACTGCACTCAATATTAAAGTGTATTAGCCTTCTCTCAGTGTGTCAAACACATTAACACGCGTCGTGTTAAACCCAATGAAAGGGTGACCCTACAGGGTTGAGAAGTGGTTGCACTGGTGCTCGACTGTCATGAGATTAGTGCGTGCTTCAGATGGAAATTCAAGAAGCAACTTGATCAACATCGGCTGTAACGGCACTGCGGGGATTCTGCTCTGGACAACGTGACGACAAGACAAGTTCAGCAGAAGCTGTTGAGGAACATGTCTTAAGGTTGTAGTGCTGCCCCATGCAAAAATGTTCTTTCAATAGGTTATCAATATGCCTATTACATTTTAGACCAAATGGATGGATGAACGTGGGCCAATTTATTATGACTGCGCACTCAATTGGATACTTCTAATGAAAAGTCTAGAGTTATTAACGCACCAAGTAACTTTAGACTACATTTTTCTTTCACCTCATATTTGCTCCCAAATGCTGCTACTGAGTGGGAATGCATTAAGGTAGGATTTGATTACCTTCGTTAGTGTTGATGTGCATATTTGTTTGGTACACAACCTCCCTGAAAAACAATAACATTAAAATGGTGGATGGTGGGTCTGTATTTGTTTCATTTATTTAATTTTGATGTTGTTCCAGTCTTAGTTTCACACAATACATAATAAATAAGATAAATTAGATAGTTGTAATGTGCGTATTTTGTACTGATCAGCAGTGTTAATGACACACACCACTGTCACACCGACAGTAGATACTAATAACTTTGATCTTGTTGCAAGAATCATCTGCTAGGGCTTTGAAGTTAAATTTACCAATCATAATACTCTTTTCTTTGTCAATTTCTACTCAATATTTATTTCTGATTGAGACTTCATTGTCACAGCTACTTCCTTCCTCAAACTACGGTGTACGCCGAGAGTCAAACAGAACGCGCGCACATAACAGATAGCAGATAGCAGATAACATGGTACCCCAAACAATTACTGACTGTGGAAATTTTTAATGTGGATTATGTGCATCTCCTCGCTTCCAACAAACCCTGGGACATTGATTTCCAAAGTAAATGCAAAATATTACTTTCATCATTTAATTTATCAGGGAACATAACTTTGGACCACTCAGCAACAGTCCACTCTTTTTGTCTTTAGCGCAGATGATACGGTTCTGACGTTGTCTTTTGTTCCAGAGTGGCTTGGCACAAGGAATATGACAGCTGAAACTCATGTCTTGCATATGTCTGTGCGTGGTGGCTCTTGAAGCACTGACTCCAGCTGCAGTCCACTCTTTGTGAATCTCCACCACATTTTTGAATGGGTTTTATTTCACAGTCCTCTCCAGGGTTTGGTTATCCTAATTGTTTGTGCCATTTTTAACCACATCTTTTCCTTCCCTGGGACTTTCTGTTAATATGCTTGGACACAGAGCTCTGTGAATAGCCAGCTTTTTAGCAATTACCTTTTGTGTCTTTCCCTCCTTACAAGGTGTAAATGATTGTCTTTAGGGCAACTGGCAAGTCAGCAGTCTTCCCCGTGATAGGACTAGACTGAGACACCGTGTAAATGCCTTTGCAGGTGTTTTGAGTGAATTAGCTGATTAGAATGGGACACTAGGTGTCTTCAATATTGAACATTTTCACAATATTCAAATTTTCTAAAATATAGAATTTGTGGTTTTCACTAGCTGTCAGTTATAATCATCAAAATTAAAAGAAATAAATCCTTGGAATATATCAGTCTGTGTGCACTGCATCTATATATCATGAGTTGCACTATTTGAATAGAATTACTGAAACCCATCAACTTTTTCATGATATTATAATTTATTGAGCAACGCCTGTATATACAATATATCATAAATCAAATATAAAGTAAATACAGGACCCATATTGCTGATACTTTTTGCTTACCTTTTTTTGTGATTTTGGCTCAAATTTGTTGAGGATTATAATTGGAATAGAATATTATAAGCAAAGAAAGCAAAAAATAATCAAAGTTTTTTGTGAACAACTTAACAATATTTTATACGACCGAATAAGAAATGATATAATAATATCAACAAAATAATACAATGAATCCCATATTCCCTTTTATAACATACAACCATTTGAGAAAAAATAAAGTCAAAAAGTGTAAAGTAATTAAACAAGTGCAAACACTACCACTGGCTTTTATTCATATGCTGTGTTTTTTCCCCCTAAAGAGCTCTGGTTTTCAAGAACGTATTTGCTGATTTTCTGCTGCAAAAGTGTTATTTTACCGGCAGGTTTCTTTTATTTACAAGGCCTGACTATTGCCGAACAGAGCGGAAGCTGTCCTTCTCTGGCAATATTTGTTTTTCATTAAAGATCCACTATGTGAAAAATATGGTTAAGTATTAAAAGTGGAGGAAGATAAAATAGGGTAATTTCCAGGTGAGAACGGGAGATATGTGTCAACAATGTAACAATACAACAAAAGAAACACACACACACGCAGATTCAGTATTTAAAAAATATAAGACGAGACATCCATCCATTCATTTTCTATGCTGCTTATCCTCGTTAGGGTTGCGGTTATGCTGGAGCCTATTCCAGCTGACTTTTGACGGGAGGCGGGGTACACCTTGGACCGGTCGACAGTCAATCGCAGGGCAGACAAACAACCATTCACACTCACATTTATACCTAATAAGACGACACAAAAGAACCGAAAAATATCCGTTTTATTGATACAGTACAATTATCCATGCATGCATTTTCTATGGTCCTTGTTCTCACTTGTTCTCACTTGTTGCGGGAAAATATATTTTCCAATTTCTAATTTCCTTGTATGATTTATTGATGGTGAGTTTACTGGTTCTTCTGTCCAAAGCATTTATTGCATTGTTGGCCATGAGTTAACCTGCATATAACAAATGCACTTGAAACTGAAAGGAAAGTAACTTAATCAATTCGATAAGTGTGTATGCCTTCATTCACATCAAAGATTTGTTCAACATTTTGCATCCTCACATGCATTACTTTGTATCTTGTATGCGCACATGTTAACACAGAAACTGTCCTGCAGTAGGTGAGAAAAACGTCTCTAGGTCGGGACAGAGAGGTCATTGACTGTGCAAGGAAAGTGAGAGCCAGTCATGCAGGAGGGACACCAAGGTTGTATTTAAACAACTATGTAGACAAGTAGGGAGGACAGCCAGGAGAGGTCAAGGTTAACCTACAAGAATGAAGAGTCAAATTTAAGACTTGGAAGCAAGTCACATGGTCATTGTTGTGATAGAAGGGTCACCCTCCCACCTTCTCTCTGGAAGTCTTTATTTTTGGTTAACGTTCAATTTGCTGTGCCTCATTGCTTGAATTCCTCAAGTTTACATAAATAAGTGAACTCCTGTTGGCCAATCCAATCCAACAGAAACAGTGTGTGTGTGATTCTTTCCATGGTGGCCTCAGACCCCCAGACACCCTCCACTGCTTGAGTCTGAACGTCACACACAGTGCTTTCTCTCTCGCTGTCTCTCTTTCACACACACACGCATGCACGCACACACACACGCAGACACACACTTTGGGAATATTACACAGACTAGCAGTAATTTCCGGTAGACTTACCGTAACACTTACTTAGAACAACATCAGCTTTCGGCCAAATGGGGACACGGCTTGTAAACAGTCCAATACTCGTCGCTACTCTCCACCAAGTTTGATTGCTTTACTACAAAAATCGGTCTTTGTCAATTCGAGGAATATTCTGTGATGAGAATTCTGCTTGTGGTGTAAAATAATCTGTCTTGATACCTTGAGTCTCATAAAGCCTGTTAAGCAGCTGTGTGCTTATGGAGGCAGGAATGTGCAGCGTCTTTCACAAAATTCCTAAAATGAATTTGCAATGTGCTTAAATCCACAAATGGCAACAACATGAAACAATCAAACTGACCCCAAGAGAGCAGCAGCAAGTCATCCAAGAGGTCACAAAAAACCCCACAACAATATCCAAAGAACTAAGGTCAGTGTTCGTGACTCCACAATAAGAAAGAAACTGGATGAAGAAGAGACCACAGAAACCACTGCTGAACAAAAATAACTTGTCTCAATTTTGCCAGAAAACATCTTGATGATCCCCAAAACCTTTAGGAAATATTGAAACTTTTTGGAATGTGTGTGTCCCGTTACATCTGGTGTGAAAGTAACACCCAATTTCAGAAAAACAACATCATACCAACAGTAAAATATGGTGGTGGTAGTGTGATTGTCTGGGGCTATTTACTGCTTCAGGATTTGGGAGGCTTGCTGTGATAAATGGAACCATGAATTCTGCTTTCAACTAAAACTCCTGAAAAAGAATGTCCGGCCATCTGTTTCTGACCTCAAGCTGAAACAAACTTGGATTCTGCAGCAGGACAATAATCCACAACACACCAGCAAGTCCGCCTCTGACAGAAAAACCAAAGCAAGACTTTGGAGTGGCCTGGTCAAAGTCCTGACCTGAATCTTGTTGCGATGCTTTGGCATGACCTTAAAAGGTGGTTCATGCTGGAAAACCATCTAATGTGGCTGAATTTGGACAATTCTGCAAAGATGAGTGGAGCAAAATTCCTCAAGCTGCCGCAAGTCTTCTGCAAGTTACTCATTGCAAAACGCTTGATTGCAGTTGTTGGTGCTAAGGATGGCCCAACCAGTTATTAGGTTTAGGGGGAAATCACTTTCACAGGCCTATGTAGGTTGGGATTTTTTCTCTCTCTTAATAATAAAACAATTCATGTAAAAACTGCAATTTTGTGTTCACCGTTATGATCTCATTGACTAATACTTAAATTTATTTGATGATCTGAAACATTTAGGTGTGACAAACATGATCAGGAAAGGGGCAGCACTTTTTCACCCCACAATATATTAACCTGAGCCTTCAGTAGGGATTTATGTAGGTGACATAATCCACATCTTAATACCACCACTGTCCTCATTACAATTGTACAAACCATCAATAATAAACAAAAACACAATACAAAAATGCATGGCATTACAGAATTGGAGAAGAATTCCAAACACCAAGCCTCCAAACTATATCATGGTTGAATGTGGCTTGGTATTAGTAAAAAATATGCATATTTAAGCAGATTTGATGTGTTTGCCTAAATGAATCATTTCCAAGCATAAAAATGACTAAATGACATCCAGAAAAAGCATTGAAAGACACATTGATCACTCACTTGCTCACTTGCACTTGCTCACTTGGTGTCACTAACATTATTTTGACAGCCTGTTGGTGTGGTCATGTTGATATCCTAAATTCCGATGTTCATGACCGCACCTCTTTGTTGATGTTATTGATGGATAAGGAGGAAGTGTTGTTGTTTTGGGACAAACCGTGAGAAGGAGACAAGTGTGCAAGCTGAATTGTGTTCAGTGTTGTGGAATTATAAGTTGGAGTATAAACTTTAAATGAACGTCAGACATTACATTACATTAGCAACCTCAAGAGATCCCGTAAATAAAAAAAAAACAACAACAACCAGGATTTTTTGCAATGCTAATTTGTGTAAGTCTACATCATTTTCTGTTAATATTTCTGCTACTGTGTATTGGGTAATACGAGCGAAAGGTCACTATGGAGGTGTTATTTCATGTGTAATCTAATAGTGTTAAAAACCGTATTTAGAAGGTTGTAAACACTTTTTCTCTGCTCCAACTGTGAAAATATTCCATTTACAGATAAGGAATCCCACTTTGTAGAAATCCACTTATCAAGGTCGGGTCCGGAACCAATTAACACAGAGTGATTTGCATACCGTAAATTCCACACTATTCTGTGCATTGTAATATAAGCTGCACACACTGAACATAAAGAGAACAAAATGCACGTATATAAACCACACCTGTCTATAAGCTTGAAAGATGCAACATATTAGTTGCATCACTGTATAAGCTGCAGGGTTCAAAGCATTAAAAAAAATAGCCGCCTATACACAGGAAATATACCGGTATCTGCCGCTACGTTGTGGTTCGAACATTGCTTCGTCACTCTATCGCTGTTTTAAAAATATTAACAAATAATTACTGTTTTGTGATTGACTGTTTTGTGATTGATTGACAAATATGAATTCATAACTACTGAAAGACAAGTTATATACATAGTATGCGGGCCATTAAGTGTCAGTAATGTTACTTTGCTGAGACGTGACATTAGATTAGATTACCTTCACGCTGCATGGAGTCATTCATGGCATGTCCCATTTGATAGAGAGAAAAGAGGTTCTCCTCTCATTCCGTGCGGATGTTTTTTGGTTTCTGACTTTGTTCTTCTTTCCCACTCCGTTTGAAACCCTTTGTTAAGTTTAGAATTCATTAATTTGAGGCTAACACATTAGCTCGGTAGCATGCTATGTCTAAAGTGGTTGCCGCCTCTTGTGTTCCTACAGTGATGCTGTAGCCTGCATATTACAGTACAATGTGGTGTAAACAAAAAATAACAGGACTGTAAATGTGACTGTAGGGGTGTTATTTAATGTCTAGTGGGCTCTACTAATGGTCAAAATCTTATATACTAAGTTATAAGCAAAATTTCCATGCTCCAACTATGAAAATATTCCATTTATTAATATTGAATTCTAGTTCAGAGAAATTCACCAAACGAGGGACAACGGTATAGATGAACACCACCATGTTTGTGTCATTTTTTAAATGTCAGAACAGGAGCAATTAAATGCTGCGCTGTTCATGTGATGATGTGTTCAAGCGCACTGGTAACTTTGAGTGCTTAGTAGGGGTGTCACAAGACACCCAACTCACAAGACGATGCAAGGGATTGCTTCCCGGAGAACGAGACAAGATTTTAACATTAACTTTAATAAAATTACAATGAAAAAGTATGACTGGACAAACAAACTTTTTTAATTGAGTAACAAAACAATGCAGGTGCATTTTAAAATGTTTATTGTCCCACAAATTGACACGCAGCGATATTGAAGAATATGTCATCATTTTTTTGAAACCAAATAAATCACTGTGTTGATAATATATGATAATATTATTAATAATAATACAGGTCACTGTTTTCCTGTCTACTGTCTTAGTCTATTTATGTCAGGGCTCTCCAGCCATTCTTTGATATTTATAATAATAACATTAAACAAATAAAAACAACATTATACGTATATAGAAAGACAAATTTGAGTTAGTTCTACAATCTAGCTTTTTTTTCTAAAATTTTGCTGGGATTTTTTAAAATTCTAGTTCTGCAGCTGGCCCCGGGATTGGCTTGCATTGAATTCCCGAATAAATGCATGACACAAGAAACACTTAAATGAGCAATCCTACTCGCTAAATATATTGACCGTGTTGCTAAATTGTCAACACAGTGATGTTATTGTAGTCCTGTCAAGCGGTTCTTACTTCCTGACGTAAGTGCTCCAACGTGCTGGCTTCGTGCAAACGGACAACCGCAAAGCTATGGGTAGTAGGAAAATTGGGATGCAATTTATTTAACCCCTCTCATACCCTACTTCCTCTATGTGCTGGCCACGGTCAAGACATTTCCCTAAAATACTTGTGCGTGTGGTACCACGTACCCACGTACATTGGGATGTAATGGCAGAAAAATGTAAAAAACCTACACAAACATTAATAAATCTACATAGTAGACTGTTTAGGAATAAAGTTCTACAATTTCATGGAACAAATGCTAGAATTCAAGTTATAAATGTAGGTCAGTGCTTCTGTTGTTTTTAGACCAGCGGAGAAGGCTTCAGTGGCCCTGAAGCACACTGATATAAAGCCTGTAGTTACTTTCACAGTTGCCCTTCCCCTCACATCCACTCTCTGCTGTCACCTGAAATAAAATCCACCCCCCAAGTAGAAAAAAACCAAGGAAACAGCATTAAGTTGAAAAAGTCACAGTATCCTGAAACCTGAGTCAGCTTGAGTACTTTACAGCTTTCTGATGTTCCTCTCTCCCTCTGCTTGAGGCTGATTGGAGATCAGCACTTCAAACGCGGGGAGAGGATATAAGGATGCACGCTAATGCGGCAGGGAAGCACTTTACAAGCCTTCTTCCTTAAAGAAAGTGGTGCATGTGTTAATGCACTTTGATTACAGTACTGGGGCATGTGTGCGCACAAATTAAAGCGATTCCCTAGATGAAGTAAGTAACACAAAAACAGAAATATAATCTGTAGGGTAGTATTGGTTTCTTAGATCATACTAGCTTTGATTGAGTTAGCTGGTACTTAATGCATTTTTTGGTAGTGGTGTAAAATGACTGACAGGTGGGGTGCCAGGCAGTCTGGACCCACTCCAGGTTCTCCGGGCCTCTTTTAGTCTGTCAGTATCACTGTAAGTGTATGTGTGCTTGTGCGTGTGTGTGTGTGTGTAAATTCATTCCTACCACGTCATGCTTGGTGTATTGATATACAACAAGCGGACTGTACTGTACAGGCAATTTTGCATGACATGACCGTTCAGCACTAAACAAAAACACACACATGAGCTTCCTCTCTCACACCTAATGATGTAGAATTTGCTCCCACATGCTCTTCATACCATCCTTGATCATCCCTCCTGGTTTGTGATGGAGACAAGCAGTCAAAGCACAGGTCTGCAGTCAGGTGATGTCATACAAAGTGAGGTGCACACAACCGGGGGAGTTCAGGCTCAGCATCCGGTAGGGAGGAGAAGTTTGAGTTTTGCAAATGCATCATTTTAAAATGACTCAAGTTTAGGAGGCCATGATGTTATCTAACTGTGGAATGATTTGCTGATGGTGATACCTTACAACTACAGGAGTGCTGATAGCACTGCAATCTGCGAGAGGCACATGTGGGGAATAATAACAATGTGTGGCAATAGGAAATTGACAAATAAATGATAGTCGGGGGTCGGGTGGAAAGAGAGCTGGGTGGCGGCCGGAGGCAGAGGCCTTGGCAGTCCAATCCTCGGCTACAGAAGCTAGTTGTCGGTACGTGGAATGTCACCTCTCTGGTGGGGAAGGAGCCTGAACTGGTGCGTGAGGTGGAGTAATTCCGGCTAGATATAGTCGGACTCACCTCAACGCACAACAAGGGCTCTGGAACCAGTCCTATCGAGAGGGGCTGGACTTCATTCCACTCTGGTGTTGCCGGCAATGAGAGGCGACGGGCAGGGGTGGCAATTCTTGTTGCTCCCCGGCTCCAAGCCTGCACATTTGAGTTCAACCCGGTAAGCGAGAGGGTAGTTTCCCCACGCCTTCGGGTGGGGGGACGGGTCCTGACTGTTGTTTGCGCTTATGTGCCAAACAGCAGTTCAGAATACCCACCCTTTTTGGAGTCCTTAGAGGAAGTACTACAGAGTACTCCCTCAGGGGATTCCCTTGTTCTTCTGGGTGACTTCAACGCTCATGTTGGCAACGACAGTAAGACTTGGAGAGGTGTGATTGGGAGGAACGGCCACCCTGATCTTAACCCGAGCGGTGTCTTTTTATTGGACTTCTGGCTCATCACGGATTGTCTATAACGAAAACCATGTACAAGCATAAGGGTGTCCACATGTGCACTTGGCATCAGGACACCCAAACGCATTGTGAGGGTCTGCTGGGAACGTCTGTCAGAGTCCCCTGTCAGAAGGAGTTTCAACTCCCACCTACGGGAGAGCTTTGACCATGTTTCGAGGGAGGCAGCGGACATTGAATCCGAGTGGGCGATGTTTCGTGCCTCCATTGTTGATGCGGCCAATCGGAGCTGTGGCCGTAAGGTGGTCGGTGCCTGTGGTGGTAGGTGGCAGTAATCCCAGAACCCGTTGGTGTACACCAGTGGTAAGGGATGCCGTCAAGCTGAAGAAAGTTCTATCAGGCCGTCTTGGCCCATTGGGACTCTGGAGGAAGCTGACAGGTACCGGAAGGCCAAGCGGTCTGCAGCTCTGGCGGTCGCTGAGGCAAAAACCCGGACATGGAAGGAGTTCGGACATGGAAAATGACTTCCGGATGGCTTCAAAGAGATTCTGGACCACCATCCACCGTCTCTGAGGGGGAAGCAGTACACAGTCAACACCGTGTATGGTGGGGACGGTGTGCTGCTGAACTCAACTTGAGATGTTGTGGAACGGTGAAGGGAATACTTTGAAGACCTCCTCAATCCCACCGACACGCCTTCCAACATGGAAGCAGTGCCTGGGGACTCTGAGTCGGGTTTGCCTATCTCTGGGGCTGAGGTCACCGAGGTGGTCACAAAGCTCCTTGGTGGCAACGCCCTGGGGGTGGATGAGATCCGCCTGGAGTTCGTTAAGGCCCTGGATGTTGTGGGTGTGTCTTGGTTGACACGACTCTGCAGCATTGCATGGACGTCGGGGTCGGTGCCCCTGGACTGGCAGACCGGGGTGGTGGTCCCGCTTTTCAAGAAGGGGGAGCGCAGGGTGTGTACTAACTATCGTGGGATCACACTCCTCAGCCTTCCCGGTAAGGTCTATTAGGGGTTCTGTAGAGGAGGATCCGCCGGATAGTCGAATCTCGGATTCAGGAGGAGCAGTGTGGTTTTCGTCCAGGTCGTGGAACTGTGGACCAACTCTATACTCTTGGCAGGGTCCTTGAGGGTGCATGGGAGTTTGCCCAACCAGTCTACATGTGTTTTGTGGACTTGGAGAAGGCATTTGACCGTGTTCCTCGGGGAATACTGTAGGGAGTGCTGTAGGGGAATATGGGGTATCGGACCACCTGATACAGGCAGTTCGTTCCCTGTGTGACCGGGGTCAGAGTTTGGTTCGCATTGCCGGCAATAAGTTGGACCCGTTTCCAGTGAGGGTTGGACTCCGCCAGGGCTGCCCTTTGTCACCGATTCTGTTCATTACTTCCATGGACAGAATTTCTAGGCGCAGCCCGGGCGTTGAGGGGTTTCAGTTTGGTGGCTGCAGGATTTGATATCTGCTTTTTGCAGATGATGTGGTCCTGTTGGCTTCATTGAGCAGTGACCTTCAACTCTCACTGGATCGGTTCACAGCTGAGTGTGAAGCTGCTGGGATGAGAATCAGCACCTCCAAGTCAGAGTTCATGGTTCCCGCCCGGGAAAGGGTGGAGTGCCATCTCCGGGTCGGGACGAGGTCCTGCCTCAAGTGGAGGAGTTTAAGTACCTTGGGGTCTTGTTCACGAGTGATGGAAGGATGGAAGGCGAGATGGACAGGCGGATTGGTGCAGCCTCTGCAGTGATGCGGACTCCTGCACCGATCTGTCGTGGTGAAAAGAGAGCTGAGCCAAAAGGCAAAGCTCTCAATTTACCGGTCAATCTACGTTCCTACCCTCACCTATGGTCATGAGCTTTGGGTAGTGACCGAAAGGACAAGATCGCGGGTGCAAGCGGCCGAAATGAGTTTTCTCCGCAGGGTGGCTGGGCTCTCCCTTAGAGATAGGGTGAGAAGCACCGTCATTCGGGAGAGACTCGAATTAGAATCGCTGCTCCTCTGCATAGAGAGAAGTCAGATGAGGTGGCTCGGGCATCTGGTTAGGATGCCTCCCGAACGTCTTCCTGGGAAGGTGTTCAGGGCACGTCCAACCGGTAGGAGGCCGGGGGAAAGACCCAGAACATGTTGGAGAGACTATGTCTCTCAGCTGGTTGAGCACATAGTGTATTTTTTCCACAATGCATTGATTTTATTTTATTTTCAAGGGCATTGATTTTTGGGCATGTACGTAACCACGAAATGATGCAACACAGAACACTGAACCAAAGACTACCTGCAATGTACAAATATTGTCATTTTACTAAAGGACTCACACTGCACTGCAGTTGGCAAGATGGCAGACATCACCTCCAGTGAGCCTCACCAGCCAGGGCCAGTGGGGTCGACTTCCCTGCTTCGACCCGTTGATGGCCGATGCCATTAACATGAAGCAACACTTGTCAGTTTGATACAGTGCAGTCCAGCCACAGTGAAAATGCTGTACTGTATCTCTCTAAGTAAAGTCAGCAACCCCGCAGACAACCATTGGCACATATTCACATATACTCACCCTTGAAGTTCCACAATCTTCTCATAGTTATGATGTGCAGGTTCATCATAAAACACTTTTTAAAAAAACAGGCCAGACTAAACAACTTTTATCGTCGTAGACATTTTATGTTTTATGTGAGAGGCGGAAAAAGTGCTGATGTTGGCACACGAGAGTATTTGTTTGATGCCGTGTCCTCAGAGGTACTTCATCTTGTTTTGACAAACAAGCTAATTTAGGTAGTCCTAATTCAGGCTCATATCTCTCGGCATTTCAAATCCAGGCCAGCTCAAGTTGCTGGTTCAGTAGTACAGGTCATAACACAGAGAATGTATTAAGGAGGAACACACCTCAATGTAAAAAAGTTTCAGGCTTTATTTTTATCCTGTGGGACTAAATAAATACAATAACTAAATATAAATATGGAGGACTAAAGGGCTGAGCTCAATCTTGTGACCATCATGAGGATGAGGCCCATGGGTTCTCGCATGCTGGAATGCCAGGACAAATACACACACTGACACACACATACACACAAGTAGTCCCCAGATGTTTCTCAACATGGTCTGGTGTACCTCCAGCACCATTTGTTCAGCACCAGAGATGTTGACCTGCGTTGCCCTTCTGGAACATCCTAATTTGGTTCAGTTTTCCAACTCTTCTCAGAAGCACTACTCTTCTCATGAATGCAAAGATTCATGATGCACTTAAATTGCTTGTTTGTGCATCTACTGCCGATGCACACACTTGATCCAGAGATTAGTTATAACAACAGGGGGAGTGTTCACTTACTGTACAGTTTAACCTCCAATAAAGAGCCAGTTAATCATGCTACATAGTCTGCTAGTATGATCATCTGTTGGGTCTTCAGACCTATTTTTAGTCTTGTTGCCGCCTTAAGAGATTGGTTACAAATGATGGATGAGAATACCACACAAAATGTTTTTTCCTCTTTTATATGTCTAACGTGTCCAACAGTGTCTGCCCTGCGATTGACTGGCGACCAGTCCAGGGTGTACCCCGCCTCCCGCTCGAAGTCAGCTGGGATAGGCTCCAGCACACCCACGACCCTAATGAGGATAAGCGGTATAGAAAATGGATGGACGGATGGACGTGTCCAACAGGCGGTACAAACCAATTTGTCTCAGCAAGGTACTGGATTCATCATGCAGTGTTTAGGCAGGATGGTGTGACATCCTAGCAGAGTGACATTCATTTAATAAAGAAGACGAACGAGACATAGTAAGGTATTATTCTATAATACCCTACCTATATTCATAGTATACTAATTAAGTATACGAGTGATTGGCTGTGAAAGAATGACGGAGAAGCCGAATTATTGAAAGAATAAGAATATTCTCACATGCAACAGATACCTACTTTTTGTAAAAGTTTCTGTAAAAATCATTTGTACGCCCATAAAAGTATTTATTTCTGACACACAGCTCTCCTGCTAGCGTGTTGACGTTCGCTTCTTTTTTTGTATAAAGATTTACAATAAAGCAACTGTTGCAATTATTAGATTAGATTGATTTTTACAACGATCCCCTTCTCTTCTCAATTGCCATTGTTCACCCCTAAATATGCTTCACACACTTATTAAACCCATTTTAAGTATAAAATCGGGGCTGTCAAAGTTAACGCGTGAAGTTTTCTTTGACTGTATTATTTTTTGACGCTCAGTTGACATGTCCTGTTTGACACTTGGCCCACAACGCAGTTTGAGTAAGTAGCAGTGACTGTGGAACCACAAGGGGGAACAAATATTGAGCAAAAATGGACGAAGAAAAGGGTGTTTTGGTTGGTAAATTTAGACGGCTCTACCAACAATATCAAAATTATATTTTAATTTATTTTGTAGTTATGTATTTATTGTCACTGTGATTGGAATGGTCATGGAGTAGTCGTCTTACCAGAGAGAAGCAAGACAGCGCTCAAGCACTGCAAGTACTTTTTATTGGCATTTGCTGAGTGGTGCCTTGGCATCCAAGTGTCCTCATTAAAGAGTGTTTATTTTAGATGTGAGTCTCTGAGCTAGAATTTTGGTACGAGCTGCTAGTTAGCGGCAGGCATAGCAGAGAACAGCTACTTGGGGCTTATGTCAATGTGACCATGGCTCAAGAGCATTAGCTAGGGTTAGCAGCACACTAGCTAGTTATCAACACATCAGTAAAACATACATACTGTACATTACAGCGATTTAATTGATTTTATTTAATATGTGTGTAAAACTATGACAGGAACAACATCAAATATAAAGCATATATGAATGCAAAGACACCATCCACCAGCGCAAGCCTGGACTTTGGTTTTCAGAGAGTTTGTGTACCACAAATACGCACACTAGCACTCAATCAGGTCAGCAAGGTCAGCAAATCTTACCTTTATGCATTCCCACATAGTATCAGCATTTGGAACAAATTATGCGGTGAAAGACAAAGAGGAAAATACAGTTTGGTAGTTTATCTGTGCAGTGCGGGACAATGTTAGAAGGTGCATTCAAGGATTGTCAAAAAAAGTGGGACAACATGCTGAAAAAATGAAGATATACTTACAGTAGTACAGGTAAAACGTATTTCTTTCTGTGATTAAGTGTGATTAATTATGAGTTAACTATGAACACATGAAATCACAATTATATATTTTAATTGACTGACAGCCCAAGTTTTTATCAGTAATAAGTAGGGATGTAAATCTCTGCCATTAACTAGCAACTCATACCCAAATTTTAGCTTGCAGTTCAAACCAAAACAATCAACCGAGAGATTGATTGCATCAGGGAAAAACACTCTTTAGTTGGGACAATACATTTGTACGTATAAATGACAATAAAAAACAAAGACACAGAACTTTCTTGCTTCTCTCTAGCAAGTCGACGTAGTCCGTGACAGTTCCAATCACAGCGACTGTAGGTACAAATTTATTCAAAATGTATTCCTGCTTGTGGCTCCACAATCACCGCTACTTCCTCAAGCTACGGTGTTGGCCAAGGGTCAAACAGGACATGCGCACATTCATCATGCGTCAAAAAAATAGTGCTGTTAAGGAAAACAACCGTTAACTTTAAAAGCCCTACTTATAGTATTACTTTTTCTATTAACATTTTTACTTTATTCTCATACGATTACAGTGATTTTTTTCCATCTCTGCTGCTATTGTTTTTTTATCCCACTTATTTATTTATTGTGTGTGTGTATGTTTTTTTTACATAACTTTCTTCTTGTACATTTTCTTCTCATAATTATGACTTTGTTACCATAACGTTTTGATTTTATCCTAAGTAAATTCCTTTATTTATTGTTTTTTTTTTCTCATAATATTATAACTGAAAAAAATAACATCTTTGTTTAATATTACATCTTTATACTACATTCTTTGTCCTGGGTGTGATGTGTGATAGAAGAGTTTCAGCTAAAATGAAATGAAAGGAAAGGTGTACAAAACTGTGGTGAGACCAGCGATGTTGTTTGGTTTAGAGACAGTGCCGCTGAGGAAAAGACAGGAGGCAGATCTGGAGGTAGCAGAGATGAAGATGCTGAGGTTCTCTTTGGGTGTGACCAGGATGGACAGGATCAGGAATGAGCACATCAGAGGGACAGCACATGTTAGAGGTTTTGGAGATAAAGTCAGAGAGGCCAGATTGAGATGGTTCGGACATGTCCAGAGGAGAGATAGTGAATATATTGGTAGAAGGATGCGGAGTTTTGAATTGCCAGGCAGGAGGCCTAGAGGAAGACCAAAGAGGAGGTTTATGGATGTAGTGAAAGAGGACATGAAGGTAGTTGGCGCAAGAGAAGAGAATACAGAAGACAGAGTTAGATGGAGGCAATTGATTCGCTGTGGCGACCCCTGAAGGGACAAGTCGAAAGGAAAAGAAGAAGGAGAAGAAGATACTACACTCTTTGTCCTCATAATATTACAACTTTTTGCTCTTGGTGTTGTATTTTTTTGTAGTTATCTTGTTAATTGGATCACATTTTGGACACAACTGAACAAAAGGATTTATTTGACAAGTATTTTTTGTATGTTCATTTTTTGGCAGTAATGTCACCAAAGTGCCATTGATGGCAAAGAGTTAGAGTGTTGATCAAAGAACCACAAATGAAAACTTAGAGAGAAGTGTCTCTGTACTTGGAACAATATGAGCAGTTGACCACATATCAGTTACACACATAAATGCTAAATTGCAGCCAAATGGTAATATCTTTTTATCCTTTTACAAAGTGATGAATGCGACTTTAAACATGGCCTGTACAGCCAGTAAAGAGTCTGCAGCAAATTAATTGTCTTGGGAAATCTGTCTTGAAAACAAATTCTTTGACTTTGGAGTGCATTTTTTGTCATTTTCAACTTTGCCGAGCTGCTTTGTCGTGTGCACTAGTTCACCTTTTCCTCGTTGCTTCTAGAGGTCCTACAGTACTCCAATAGGTGAGAGTTCTGTGCACAGCTGTTGCAGGTCGCATGCTTTATCAGATTGTTAACACATAAGCACACACACTCTAGTTAACATCAAAGCGTGTCTTTTTTTTCATTCAGGGCAGTGACCCCACTCGTTGTGCACCATTACTGAAACTTGGTGTGAGGGGATGGAACATTCTCTGTAGATATTATCTCCTACAATGAACAGGAGTACACCCACCTACAGTATGATTACTGTAGGTGTACACACACTGTAGTACACACACACAACCGGACTCTAGCATCTTGGAAAAGCACCTTTTGATGGAGCGGCCCTCTCTCCTCATTTGCAGTGTAAGTTGGCACCGGCAAACTTCTCCAAGGGTCTTCTGGCCTCTGCACACACATAAACGCTCACACACACACAGTATGGAGAGCTTCGCATGAATCCTGCAGGGAGTAACTGTTCTCACCTGTTGTCTCTGGCAGCCTAAAAGAAGACGATTAGCGCCCAGTCAGTACTGACAATACCTTCTTTATTTCTCACCTTCCCTCATCCTGACTCTCTGCCATCCTTAAGGCTGTCATTTCTGCCACTACGTTCTGTATTTTTCTCCCTCTGTGTCTCTTTGCGTTACTGTTGGTGTCCATCTGGCTTCCTTATTTTAGCTTCTTCCCTCCTTCGCTCCCTCCGGTGCTCTTGCGGTAATGAAAGCAGTGTGTGGAAAACTGTTGAGCACATTATCAGAGACCTTCCAGACAATCCCTTGTAAATATGTTATGTGATGGCACTGGGCACGTGTTCTGCAGAGGTCTCAACAGTGCAGGCTCAATTCCTTATGTTTGCTGTGCACTATGATGAATTGGAGCTCATGTTGTTGCACTTTTGGTCATATTGAACACAGTGTACAGAACATATACGTGAAGCAGAGGGCAGTCTTGGGGATGCAAACTTTCTAAACATAAAAAAACAAATATTAAAAAACTACTTTGCAGGAACAGTGAACTTGGTTGGAGCTCCTTTTGCCTGAATTACTGCAGAAATACGGTGTGGCATGTAGTCGATCAGTCTGTAATGTTATGAGAGCCCACGTTGGTCTGATAGTGGCCTTCAGCTCGTCTATATTCTTGGGCCTGCTGTGTCGCATGTTTCTCTTGACAATACCCCATAGAAAATCTGCTTGCTGGCCAACTAAGAACAGGAATACCACAGGCCTTAAACCAGATACTCGTAGTTTTGTCACCATGTGCAGATGCCCTCCACCACAGAAGAGACTAAAAGGAGTGTCCTGATGAGAAACACCTGTGGCTTGTCAGGTATCTCCTCCCCTCAATTAAGTCAGGGATCTGGAAACAGAAAAAACACAAAGTGTGAGGAAGGAGAAACCAAATCACTCAAGTCAATCACCTGCAGCAGCTACCTGACGTCACTGCAGGGCAACAGTTTTGCCTTTAAATAAACCAACAGCATCTAAAAGCTGCCATTGGCAAAACAGTACCCCCACTTATCTGTAAAGATGCACGTGAGACAATACACAACATCAGGTGCAATAAAGGATGTATATTGTTGGTGTTTTCTAACAGCCAGCTTATTCTACATGATGGAATTTTTTATTGTATTTTGTATACAAGGAGAAATTACTGTATTCCATTCCATTTTCTTCCGCTTATCCGGGTCCGGGTCGCGGGGGCAGCAGTTTCAGTAGGGAAGTCCAGACTTCCCGGTCTCCGGCGACCTCTTCCTGCTCCACCAGGAGGACACCAAGGCGTTCCCAGGCCAGCTGTGAGACATAGTCCCTCCAGCGTGTCCTAGGTCTTCCCCGGGGCCTTCTGCCGGCTGGGCATGCCCGAAATACCTCCCCAGGGAGGCGCCCGGGAGGCATCTGGACTAGATGCCCAAACCACCTCAACTGGCTCCTCTCCATGTGAAGGAGCAGCGGCTCTACACTGAGCTCCTCCCTAATGGCCGTGCTCCTCACCCTATTTCTTACGGTGAGTCCAACCACCATACGAAGGAAACTCATTTCCGCCGCTTGTATCCGCAATCTCGTTCTTTCCGTCATGACCCATAACTCATGACCATAGGTGAGGGTGGGAACGTAGATCGATCGGTAAACAGAGAGCTTTGCCTTCCGGCTCAGCTCTCTCTTCACCACGATGGTACGATGGTACGGCATTACTGCGGACGCTGCACCGATCCGTCTGTCGATCTCACGCTCCAACCTTCCCTTACTTGTGAACAAGACCCCGAGATATTTGAACTCCTCCACCTGAGGCAAGAACTCACTCACAACCCGGAGGGTACAGTCCACCCGTTTCCGACTGAGAACCATGGCCTCGGATTTGGAGGTGCTGAGTCTCATTCCAGAAGTTTCACACTCAGCTGCAAACCGCTCCAGGAAACACTGTAGGTCACAGCATGATGAGGCCATAAGGACCACATCGTCTGCAAATAGCAGAGACAAAATTCTAAGGTCGCCAAGCTGGACTCCCTCAACGCCTTGACTGCGCCTAGAAATTCTGTCCATGAAGATTATGAACAGAATCGGTGACAAAGGGCAGCCTTGGCGGAGGCCAACGTTCACCGGAAACAAGCTCGACTTACTGCTGGCAATGCGAACCAGGCTCCTGCTTCGATTGTACAAGGACCGAATGGCACGTAGTAGCGGGCCACCAATCCCGTACCAATGGAGCACCCCCCACAGGACACCTCGAGGGACACGGTCGAATGCCTTTTCCAAGTCCACAAAGCACATGTAGACCGGTTGGGCAAACTCCCACATACCCTCCAGTACCCTTGCAAGGGTGTAGAGCTGGTCCAGTTTTCCGCGACCGGGACGAAAACCACATTGCAGCTCCTGTAGCCGAGGTTCGACTAACGGTCGTACCCTTCTCTCCAGCACCTTGGAGTAGACTTTCCCAGGGAGGCTGAGGAGTGTGATCCCCCTATAGTTGGAACACACCCTCCGGTCACCCTTTTTAAAAATGGGGACCATCACCCCGGTCTGCCAGTCTAGAGGTACTGTTCCCGACTTCCATGCAATGTTGTAGAGGCGTGTCAAATTACTGTATAACTATGATAATGATTGTACGCCTGGCAACACTGAGGTGGATACAGGGGTTATGTACCATCCATCCAATTCACTTGGCCTGGATCCAGTTAACCACGAGAAACAACGACCTGGCTGTACAGCAAAAGTTCTGATGCTAATTAGTATTTACTCTATATTTTGTTTTGATGATAACTCTGAAAGATCTGATTTTCACCAAACATGCTGACGGCAAGCAGCATGGGCCAAGAAGAAACCTATTCACTGTTGGGATGGATCCATATAAACCTTCAAAGGATTGTAGTCCATTTTTGGGTGGGAGTTTAATGGAGGTCTGTCAGCATGATTACACAACAGCTACTAAGCTAATTTCTCTGAGAGCATGACGGTGCATGGACCGCCACAAAGGCAAATTATTTCACGCTAGGGTTTTGAGGTTTGTGGTTCTCTGCCTTGTATCACTGGACCTCATTTATGAACAGTGTCAGCAGCATGAGTGAAAGTAAGCATCATTTGCAATGTACAGACAATTCTTTTAGCATTTTTCTCTTTAAATGCTTAGATGTGCAAGTATACTGTACATAACTGTGTGCCTTATGTGAATTATTTGTGCACTTTATTTTTCGCCACCCCATATTTCGTCGGGTCAAGTACGTTCTTACAAGGACCACAGGGAGTTATTAATTACAGAGACAATATAAAAGCACTTATGAAAGGTTAAATGTATCAGATAGAGAAAGTCTGCTTTAGTCTGTTGAAATTCTTCCTCCACTAACTGCCTTCTTGTTTTTTTTGGCGCTTGCGCGGCTGAAACTCAGTGACTTGGTTTAAATTGGCGCAGGAGAGGGGCTGGAGCACAAACGCTACCTGTCAGCTCCCAGAGGTTCCAGCTGCGCTCGCCTTCATAGTCGCATGTATACACTGGCAACATGAAATCCAATGTGACGTCTGTCCTATGGACATTTCATGCGGTTGCACGGAGAGCTCGAATGCCTCTGTCCACTGATGTTTGGTGATGGCAAAATTGACTGCAGAGAGCAATGAAAATTATTGAAGTAGATTCATATTTGATTTCACTCTGACTAAATACAAGGAACTAAATCAGCCGAGTGTTCCTGTTCCTGCTAATGAAGCATGACTCTGGGCTTTGGAGTTCTGGGAACATTAAACTCCAACTTCCCAAATGTGTCGGGACAGCAGGGGTCCTATCTGCCTCATTCTTCAATTGCTTTGTCCCCAAAATACTCAATGTGTTTTAAATTACACTGAATTAATCCAAAATTGATATTACTAAGGTCCTGTCCAGGCATAAAAACAGATATTTTTCTATGCATTCTGGCTTCTTGTCCACATGCAAACAAGTTTTTGTCCTTAAAACTGAGATTTTAGAAAACTGTGGCCAGAGTGGACATTTTCAAAAACTCTGGCTTCAGTGTTTGTGTCAGGATAGGTAAAACAGAACTTTTTGCCCTGTGTCATAAGAAATGTGCAACATTATTTCATGTTTCTAAACTGTATTCAACAACAGAATACCATTAATGAAGCTGACTTTTGGATGCTGCCTTCCAGTGAGGTGCCGTCAAGGTACTCCTCACCTGTCATAATGAAATATAACAAAAAAACACAAATAATGATAGCATAAAATAAATATTAATATTTGTCCATCCATTGTACTGGATTAGAAATGTATTTTCTGTTTGGTTCCAATCATTTCCCCACATTTTTTAAAGTAAAAATTGCTGAAGTTGCACATTTCTGGGTCAAATACAGTGCAGAATCCTAAAATGAGGCAGCGTCTCCTCTCAGCTCAGTGCACAAGCCCTGCCTTGTGTCTGAGTACACTCACTGAGTGCACTGGGTTGGATCATAATACATGTTTGTTAGCATGTCGCCAATAATATAATGTTTTAGAAACATTTATTATACACTATGGCTTTCTACAACCCATTTAATGTTGTTAATGTAAAGTGACATCATTCTTCTTGCAATAAACAATATGTCAGAAAAGAGGCAATACAGGACTCACTTCACCCTGACCCAGAAGGTGCTAGTGACTGCCGTCCTTTCATAGAGAGGAAAAGCCAGCTTTTGTCGTTTATTTTTGACAGCAACCAGCACCACCTTTCAAAATTTATTTTATATTCTCCTGAATGAATGTGACTGCTTAAATGGAGCATTATATAATGCAAACTCAGCAGACGTTGATCAAACTTAACTACATCAGAGGTTTTGTGCATCTACTTGATATACAAAAGGTAAGAACAAAAACATAAATACAAATTGTGTGTGTTTGTGTGCATGTGTTTGTAGCAAACAGCCATTACATTGCTTTAGGTTTTCCTTGATAGGACATGACATAGCCATTGAGTTACAAGACCTCTGTGAGCAGCATTCTTGGAGCACGCCTGCCTCTCAGCCATGACTCTCTCATGGCAGGCGAAAATAGTTCACAAATGTAAATCGTGTAAATCGAGGAGCCAGAACAATGACATCCCATCATAACTCAGGTCCACATGAAGTCTACTGTATGTGCTTGCAAAGATTTTAAAGGAAGTGAATGCTCAGCTTGTAAAATTCCAACTGGGCCAAACTGCAAGGAAAAGTGACCTTACATGCACTCAGTTGTTCCTCTGTAATGGGAATAATGCATCAAACTGAATTATTAATTCTCTTGCTTTTCCAATTAGGAATAACATATGTTTTAGTAGATTTGTGTCAATAAGGTGAGTTAAAAATAATAAGATGTGCCTTTATTAATCCGACAAGGGGAAATTCCAGATGAACAATGAAAGAAAAATGTATTATACTGATATATACATATTATAAATAAAGTAATAAGAATAATAATAACATAAATTTGGAAAAAAATAAAATAAAAACTTTACTAAAATCATTTCCTGGTGCTGAAGTTTTTCCCTCATTGAAATCGAGGGCTAATCAATGCTTAACAACCTCCAGATAGAGCAAAATTATGACATTCTAACAAATGATACCGATTGTGTAACTTGGAACTGTCATTTGACAAAAAAAACTGTGTTGGTTGGCAATTGTGGATGTCAGCTTTTCAAAACTATCAAGGTCTTTTGTGGACACAGCAGGCCCACACTAAAAAAACACGAGTGGATACACAGCAAAGCGCGTGTGCCGACCACATGTTGAATTCATTCAAGGCTGTTCTGTCATGCCTGCTGTACTGCCGAGGTTGTTATGAGTCAGATTTACAGGCCGGAAACCTCAGCATCAGAGTTTTACATCTTTATTATCTCGAACATCAGTTTTCTGGTCTACAGTTTGGCATACGGGTGATTTATCTCACATCAACCTAATCTTTCTTTCCAGGCAAGATGAGGGCAAGAGGCACACACGCACTAAAAGATATATCCTTGTTTTGGTAAAGAACATATATATCTAAGAGCAGATAGATGTTTACATTGTGGAGTAACTCCATGTCTGTGCATGTTTTAGCTTGCCTGTCTATCTTTTAAGTTTGTGCGGGTTTTATTTGTTTCACATGCAAGAAAGAGTGATGATGCAAAGTCACTAAAGAGACAGTGGGCCTCATTCATTCACTCATTCCTCATTAGCGTAGGGAACGCCCCTTTGCGGCTTTCACCAATGTTTGCTTACCTGATGTTCCTACAAAGAGTGCATTTTTTTTTATTTAAATGTGGACACGGTTAAGACAAATACAGATTTATTCTTCTTTAGTTCTGTATTTAGGTAGTCATACAATATAACACAATACTGTATTACTACAGCATTTACAGAGTAAATATTGTTTTTTTAAAACTGCTCAAATGTGGTGTAGTTCAGTTCGAACATTACCACTACTTTGCTGGCACTTACGCTATGTTAACACTACCGGGTTCCTTCATTCATGTTCTATACCGCTTATCCTCATTAGGGTCGCGGGTATGCTGGAGCCTATCCCAGCTGGCTTTGGGCGAGAGGCGGGGTACACCCCGGACTGGTCGTCATTCAATCACAGGGAACATATAGACAAACAAACATTCACACTCATTCATACCTGTGGAAAATTTTAGAGTGGCCAATTAACCTAACATGCATGTTTTTGGAATGTGGGAGGAAACCGGAATACCTGGAGATATCCCACGGGGAGAACATGCAAACTCCACACAGAGATGCCCAATGGAGATTCGAACCCTGAAACTCCTGACTGTGAGGCCAATGTGCTACCCACATAACCACCGTGCGACCACTACCGGGTTTGGATTTTTCATTAAAATCTGATCTTTAATGTAGTCATTCACATTACCAAAAATGTAACTTGTCATTGGCTGCTGTTTGTTTACAAAAGTAAACATTGCCTCAATTTGTGCTCTTTGGCATGTATGTGTCAATTTAGTGGATTTTGTGCAATAGGAGAGAACATTTGATTAGGAAAACCAAGAAAGCGGGCAAGACTTTAGGCTATGGCCATCTGTGGAGAAATAGATATTATCAGTTTCTTAATAGTGGCGTGAAAAAATTTCAGTCTCCTAGGGGGACATGACAGAACCACTTGTTTAATTCGAGAGTCTAAGTTGTCCTAGGTGTGAATGTGAGTGTGAATGGTTGTTTGTATATAAATTATATTTCCCCTGTGACTGACAGGTGACCAGTCAACGACGTACCCAGCCTCCTGTCCAAAATAAGCTGGGTTAGACTGCATCTCACCCGTGATCCTAAGTGGTAGAATGATAAAGAATCCAACTTGCCAGCAGTTCCTTTTTCTGCGTCCACTAGTACAAGAAAACATTTCTAAACGTGGAATTTGCCCTTCTTCCATATAAGTGCATGCATTCCCACAGGAGCAAGTCAAAGTAGAAAATATAGTGCCTGATTTAAACATAATGTGCTGTTTTTCCACGGCCTTGAAGGTAAGTTAAGCAGGGTTTACAATATCTAAAGTACAAAAGAAACATCATTTTATACGTCTTCGGCAGTGCAAAGTGAAGCAGGCTGTGTCTGTTGGCGCCTCATGAATGTGCGCTCTATGCTGTGTCAGACAGAAGAATGAGCTGCTTTATTACTTCTGCTGTAGACTGCCAGTCATCCTAGTTATCCCTTAGGCAAAAGGGAGAAGACTATTATGTATTGGGTTTTATATCTTTCCTTGTGAATACTAATTCATTGTTGGCCTAATAATATAACCGGGAGACTACAATACACATAATGTTTAGTTGTTGTGGAATGGTTTATTTTTGTCTCAGCCTCATCATTAGTCTTACTACTCAGACCGGCTTAAAAAAATACAAGACAGTGGTAAATGATAGTAGTCATGATTATTATTGGGTAGTTATATTTTAGAGAAAAAAAGAAGGCATAGAAAATGGATGGATAGATATAGATACTGTAAATATATGGCAAGTTCAATAAAAAAGTATTTTTTTAACAAATACAATACAATATAATACAATACAATATAATATAATACAATATAAATAACAAAAAATATACAAACAAAATAATTATTATTATGTACTTGTACTGATGTTAAGCAAGGCAGAGATGATTGGCCATACTTGAATGCAGTGGTCTTCAAACTGGTGGGCGCTGCAAAAAAAAAGTTTGGGAACCGTTGCTTTAATGTGTGTTTAATAGTTGTACGAGGCATATACATTATAAGGCGTGAACCTGGATTGTGTTGGCAGGAGCGTTTGAAGGGGGGAAAGCAAGATGTGTGTCAAAAAAATACAGGTTTATGGGCGTCTCAATTACTTACATTCGCTGGTGAGTCTGGAGCGGAATTTAATCTATTGTAAATCGTTTTTCAATACACACATTTCCAAGGGGAAAAATAATGTTAATGCATTTTGAACAAAGTGAAAGTTGCCCAGTGAACCAGAATGAATTAATTTTTGCCTGTTGTGGGTCCCGGAAAGACTCCCTAACTAACAGATTGTTTGTTAGTGTCATTCAAAATGAGAAGTGCATCAATGGGATGTTGGTATACGCTACGTTCATCTGTGATCTTGAACCTACATCTTGATGATTGCAGTCAAAGGTTGAGTGTTTAATGCAGCGGTTTGTGGTACAGCCTGACTAAAACATCTCGGTTTCCTGTGCAAACTTTTGACATTGTCCACGGTGTCACGTTAGCTCTTTCGCAAGTGAACTACAGTACGTAACATCGCATTCTTTTTAGTTAGATGTTTGATATTGTTACATGTTGAGCTCACAGTGTCTTCATGAACATATCGTCTGAATTCACATGACAGTTCCTGTGTTGGTGAAACACGGTGGAACATGTGGTTAGCACGTCTGCCTCAAAGACAGGAGCTTCTGGGTTTGAATCTCAACTTGAAAGTCTGTCTTTGAAGTTTATATGTTCTCCTTGTGCATGTGTGGATTTATGCTGTGTCCAAAAACATGCATCTTAAATTGTCCATAGGTCGGGATGATTGGTTGTCTATATGTGTTTTGTGACTGACTGGTGATCAGTCCAGAGTGTACCTCGCTTGGAGACTCCATCTTACCCCTGACCCTGAAAAGGACACCTCCAGTTGCAAGAAAGAAACTTGCTGTTGTGTCTGCACAATCTTTTGGCATAGGAAGTACTTTTAGATTATTTAATGTTCCTATTTATGCCCACAGCCAGCTGGGATAGGCTCCAGCTCACCTGCGACACTTATGAGCATGAATGGATGAAAAATAGTTGATGTCAAGCCTACACCGTCTTTGTACCGCCTCTGAAGCCAATGGGGGCTGCCATCCTGGGCCTATACTTGTAAAGACAGTAAGGTGATCTTCTTTATGTCTGTAGGTCATCGATATCATCCAGGGTATCCGTGACATCTCTGGCATGTTCCAAGCCAGGAGCCAGCTTCTGTCTCCATGTTTCCATCTTCCAATCAAAGGTGAACTGCGTGCCCACCACTGCAGAGACGTGATCTCCTTCAAGTGAGTATTTTGGTTTAATCCCCGGCTGCTTGGTGTGTTTCCACATGCCACCAAGTTCCATGACAGTGGTGCTTTATGCTGCCGCGGGACTTGCCAGTGCTTATTATGTCAGCACGCAAGCTCAGGCAGCCAATCGTTTGTCAGATTTCCCATTCTCACTCACTCAGTCACGCTGTCAGATGAAATTGGCCTGTTCTTCTAAACACGAAAAAGCTTGAAATGTTAGACAAGTATCGGAACAAGGCGCACGTCTGTCTATCCAGTGCCCCCAACCCCTTATACACACACACACCTCTCCCCCGCCAACCAGCCCCCCCGCCACCATATGCCAGAAATTATCATACAAGTTTCTCTTTGTATCCATATTTAAACATGATGGAGAAGAATTGAGCCTTTATACGAGGGGCAGCGTGTGTGTTTATCCAGCAGTACCAGCACCAGGAAACAAGAGAAAGCCCCCATTGCTGCCGGCCTGGGCAGGAAAAGGTTGGAGACTGTGAGGTTGGTGGGACGAGAGGTGAATGGAGAAAGAGTCTTTTTGGGACAAGCATTTAGGAACCTGGGTTTTTCCTGTTTTCAGGAAACCACGGAGATGTCTTGGTAAAACCGTGTCAAAGACGTCTTTTACCATCACAATGTGTTTTTGTATGCCCGTCTATTTCAGTGGAAGCCGAAGGGTCCCGGGACTTTTGAGGGGAAGTTCAAGCAAGTGGAAACAGCATCTAAATTTGAATGTCGCTTAGGGTGTAAAACTTGGACGGTGATGAAAATGACGAGGAAATATATGCTCTAAAATTACACCAAACTATCAAACTTAGTTAGCATCAACAAATAATATTACTTTGCTGTTTCGTAGCTTTTTTTATTTATCGGTTTATCTATTCCAAACAAAAGTCCAGTCTCTACAAGGTGAGGAGAAGAGAAGAGATGAGGATTGGTGGACCTTTCAGGTGACCACTGTTACATACTGTAAGTAAATAAGACTGAAGGTGTTTAGGGAGTATTGTAATCGCAAACGAGTAGTGCATCAACAGTACCAGGAAGAAGCCAAAAAACATAGTATACATAGTATAAGTCAAAAACAAATCATCAGAAAATGCTAGAAAGAACAGAAGGACTGGCCTTAAACTGGCCTCATCCTGGAAGTTGCTGTGGGAGACTAATTGCTTCTGCCAGTGAAATATGGAAATCAACCAGGAATGGCAAAAAACAAAGCACACGATGCACGAAATACAAAATATACACCAGAAGTCATGTGAGGTATGCAGACTCAGAGCAGTAAAACTCCCATACAAAACGCCACTTTTATCCAATTCAGATATTGCATTTTGTTTAATAATGGTGTTGTTGTTCTGTCCATCTTGTAAGTGGTACACATGTGGAGGAAAACGATGTCAACAAGATGTACAAGTTGAAAAATGCTTCATTATTTCTCATTCTTCCACTGTGTCAATTCTATAAAAGTTGCATTCTTACAATGTTTTCAAATGTGTAAAAAAAGCACATCAGATCTCCAAAGATTGGGTCCCCAACCAACTTTTAAAAAGCCTCGCCGTCGTACCTCTTGCTTGTCAAACGAATATTTGGTCGCATCAGTTTATTGTTTGCAACCCTAACAAAAAGACATGACTTTATCTGCGTCTTTGTCACTTGTACACAACTCAGATCTTACTTCAGAAGCTTTAGAAGAGTGCAAATGGACTTCAACAAATTGGAACATGGAGTACAGGCACACAAAGTTGTTTTCCAACCACTTCTTTGTGCCATATTTTGACAAAGCATATAGTATTCACTATATTGTCATGTTGCATTAATGTCATACAGCCCATCATGTTTTTCACCAGGCTCACACTACAGGTATTATTATTTTGTGTAGTATTATTGGACACGATACCCTATAAAAGCCCACAAGCATTACCTTTTTTTAATGCTCCATTAAAAAAACAAGATCTTTGAAATGTTTATGGTCTTGTAGCCTTTCACAGCCATTACAGTAAAATATTCTGCAGCTCCAAGCCAAGAAATGACTGAAAGAGGAACAATGTGTAAGGAATGCATGGTTTTGAAAATGGGCCGTCTGATGGATTTGTGTTTTTGCAGTGTCAAAACACAGCCAGGACTGAACGGGCCTTGTCATGACCCGCTAGCCTTGGTTGCACATTCGGGCCGCTCCACAAGGCGTGAGGTTCTGATGGTTTCAAACCACAATGACCTTCGTGCTCTTTTTGTTTTGTTTTTGGTCTTTTTTTATTTCAAAATGAGACACTGGATAACTTATGTTAACTATGAAGGGTCTTTTTGTTCGCTTACAATAACAAAGACAGAAAAGTCTAAGAGCGTGAGGGTGTTTGGGCTGTAAAGAGGATTCAGTTCTTTCGTGATGGATGAGTCTCTTTGCTTTCCAGTGATTGCGCAGCTTTGGTCTTCCAAATTACCCGCTGTTTCCTTTTTGCACTCACTGGAACGCATGACAGTAACATTAGTGGACCAGGAAGTGTTACAATGGTCATTTAAGGTTAATTTATTGGATGGTCACATTTATCAACTGATCCTTCATATCCTTTCATGTCAACAGTAATCATATTTCATAGCTGTTTGATGACTTGTCACTATTACCTTAAAACTAACATTTTAACTCTGCCTCTGCTGGTTTGTAAGGTTTCAGTCACACTTGTAGTTCGGTAGTCGGATCTAGATGCAGCTGGCGAAGTAGTCACTTTGATATTTCTGGCATGAGACCAAAGGCTGGCAGTCCAAAAATGATGGATAAAATAAGGAGATGATTTATGTTGGTTATGTTATGTTGATACTGTCCTTGCATTTACTTGGTATGGGATCGTTAACAAAATTTGCAATATTGCCCGCCTGTACTACACAGACCAAAGACGCAGGCCAGCACTAAAATGACAGCCAAGAGCACATATACATTACAAATATACAAGAGGAAGATGTGTATATCTATGTGAGACGAGTGCATAGGCATGCTGCAATGACCTCTTGGTTTGCATTGCTGTATAAACTTATAAACCCAAATTAAAAATCAGATCTTTTTTAGGGAAAAAGTCATTTTATTTATTTTTGTATTTTTTTATATGAGTTGTTTAATGTATACATTTTTCACAATTACAGCACTTTTCCTGATTTGGTCTCTGCAAAGATAGATGTCCATTCACACACTTCAACACGTACAGCACACTCGGCCTTCCAATGGGGACTCTTTCCACCTGATTCCCTTATCCATCCACAGCTTATAAATAGGACTTGTTGGACTTACAGTGCGGTGGTTTAGAGGGTGGGCAGATTAAGGTGGCGGGGGAGTTAGAAGGCAATGGAGGGTCAAAGAGATCTCTCCGCTTGTCCTCTAACTGATGTCACCCTGAATATATACCCCCACACCCCCAATTCTATGCTTTGGCCTTGCCATCTAAGTTTCACATGCACTTCTCCGCTGTATGTTCTCTCAGAGGCCAGCATGTGTTCTCCCTCACTCAACCCAGTACAACATGTGTCACTCTCTGCGCCATTCACTCACACTCGCCCTATCTGCACCTCTCTGCAGCTGACAGCGTGTAATCAAAATGGTAAAACACATGAAAACATAACAAATGGTCGGGGGTTGTTCAGCTGGAGTCGCGCTGCCAGTTTGTAATCAGACACACGGCAAATGGTCGGAGATATTTGTACTTCATCATCATCATTACGATAGACCCAAAGCCTCTCACTCCTTTTGGAAAGATCTACACACTTGGCTGCTGCCCAAAATGAGTCAACATGTGTTAAAAAAATGAATGATGACTGTTTGGCCTGCGTATGTTCCATTTCCCAACAGAGTCCCTGAGAAACTGGATATGCAGATTAGCAGGATTAAAGTAGATCTTTTAGTTTAAACGCAGACGCTAAGTGAGACGAGGGCAGCAAGTTGATTTTAAGCCCAACAAAAGTAAGCGGGTATCATTTTTTTGGTATCACAATGTGTGTGATCGCTGCTCTTGTTTAAACATGCCTGCAGGCCGCAACTTCCTGGTGCCATGTTGGAGGCCGGTGTCGTTAATAAAACAAGAGATAACACCGGAATCAAGATAAAGAGGAAGGTAACATGTCGGGCAAGGACCTGGGATGGATCAAACCCGCTCAACACTCTTCACACTTGACTGGTGCAAACTGTAACTTGTATTAGTGTAAAGGACATTACCATTCCCACTGTTCCAGACCGCCTGCAAATAGAGAAAAATATTCAAATGATAATGTCTGTCTTTCAACCCTAACAAACGGGCACCTTTCACAAGGCGTCACCGCTCGCTCTTCCCTCTACACGCCTTCTTTCGATCTTGACATCGATGTTTTCCTCTGAGTTTGCATTTATATTTGCAATAAAAGTGACTGTTTTAAATATTACATTAGATTCAGCTCCGGAACCCTCAATGTCTCTCTTTTATTGCCTTTGTTCAGTCTCAATAAAGGAATCTAACAAGCTACATGCATAGAAACATAATCCAGGTTACACTCTATAATATGCTTGATTATATTATATGTGTGAATGCTTCCAGGTCTTATGGCCATACAGCAAGTGCATTGTCAAAGCACTCCCGCTGTCTTGCGCTGTTCAAGCAGGTGCATCTATAACGCACAAAATGTGATGGTGGTAAGTATGGAACTGTTAGTTCTACCTCCAACTGCATTAGGAAACTAAAACACAAAATGGTAATAGGTAATAATTTTCAATTTACTATACATTTCTTTAATCTCAAGATTAATTGGTGTACAAGGAGCAAAAAATACTCTGCATTACAAAACTCCACTTTACAAAGAGTGCCCCTGAATAAACTATACTGTACATCACAGGTTGTTTAAAATTTACAGTATGTGATTTTATGACCAAACATAAAAATTATTCAGGACACATGCAATGAGAAAATGCTGTAAATGAAAATAGCTGCAATGCAATAAATGGTGCGGCATCAAAAACAAAAGCAAATGAGAAGATGATAAATGCTCACCACAAAACAAAACAGAATTTACAACATCTTTTTTCCTACTCAAGTCTTTAAAGACAGATATCCTTCATGTCTGGCGCCCATGGGAGCCTGGCTCACAAACTAACTAGCCTGGTGAACTTGCAGCATTTATGTCATGCTTGTGTTTGGCATTTGCAGCACTTTTGCGTTAGTTTTTGATCCTGAGGTGTTTCTTAATGCAGCATTCTTTATTTGCATTGTTCTCCTGTTGCATGTATTTTGTGGTGTTTGCGTATTTTTGGTTTTGGATCATTTCTGTGTTTGTTTGAACAGTTCGAATGTTACTGCACGTCATCCACCGTACATGTGTAAAAGAAGCATTGTGCATTTTTTTTTTTTTAACTTTTTTGAAGTACTGGGATTGGTGCTTTTGTGGAAGAGTAGTTCTAGTAAATAACTAGAGAGGGGAAGCATGAGAGAGAAGTTCACAGATGTCCTGTTGTAATGTGACACCATGTCAGAGAGGGCTCTCTTTTTCAACCAAGATGTTGAAATTGGTGGTGCCAAGTTGTTGAAGCTTTAAATCACGATGCTGCTCTTCCTTTCTTAATGGTTTTGTGATGATGCATTTTGTTTCTGTAATTATTTTTGACGTCATTAATATCGACGGCATCTTTTTGAAAAGGTCTTGGCCCGGTAATTGTAAAGACAAGCAGTAAAGTTCAGGTGCACCTACAATTGAAGTAATTGCTGGAGCGCCAGTTTGATTCATCTCTTTGTTATTTACAGTATGATGTATCACATAAAACCCATATTTAAAACCAACCCAATTTTGTTTTCCAATGTAGCACATACTGCATCATTTGAAGCAGAGGGCAAACCAACTGTCCCTGTCTCATATAGATAATGATTTGATAACAACACTTACAGTCAAATTACACGCACAGGAATGTCGGCAGGGTTCGCACTGTGTGAAATATGAACGACTGCTCTCTGCTGCCAGATGCATAAAGTTGTTTTGGTATCTCCAGCTATCTAAAGCAGCCATCTTTCAGCTATCCTAGGCAGCTATCTTATGTTCCTGCCCTCTCCGACATCAGACAGGGACAGAGCTGAGAGGGCCAGACAACACTGGATACACTGATAGTGTAGGGGGCTTGTTTTCCCATGTGCGTTGCCAGGATGTGATGTATAAATAGGCACTAAGCTGTTTGTGTGCGTGAGTGCAGGGTGAAGCTATGTGGCTATAAATTGATTGGGGCTTCTATGCGGCTGGCGGTGTCTTCTTATGTCCCACACATCTGAAAGGGTTGTCCCAGGAGGTGGTGACGAGCAGCAAAAGGGCACAAATTCTGACTATTTCAGTGTTAATTGAGCTTATTGGCCTGCTATTCACAGCCGTGACACGTGATTGATTTAAAGACCAGTGTGAGATGGACAGTGCTGACCTCCTTCAAGGCGGCTCTTCAGATATGGACTAAGGACTGCACAGCTGTGAGGATTCCTTCTCACCCTACATTTTTTTGAAGGTCTAGCAGGCAAGCAGTGGTCCACCAAATTTTCCATGCACCACAACATTACATACACCTAAAGAATGAAATGAAATCCAGTTTTTTATCTTTTATTTGATTTTTTCCCCGCAACCTAATGAGGATAAGCAGCATAGAACATGGATGGATGGATGGATATTTCACTTTTTAGTTTTATTTGCTCTATGGCAGTGATTGCATACCCCTTTAGACATTTGACTTGACGCCACGTACCCTCTACTCCTGCACACTTAAAAAATATAAACCATTTTTAATCTTCATTAACTTGAAATATTGAACATGATTATTAGTTTAACTAATGTTAAGTAATTCTGGTTCAGAAATGTGTATTTACCATGAATTTTGATAAAAGTTTTCCATGAGCACTGATATATATCTTTTTATTTGAACGGGATGTACTTCACTTTTGTCCACTTGCAATCGCTATGATTTTAAAGGGGACCTATTATACTCTTTTTCAGTCCTTTGTATTGAGTTCCGGAGTTCTGCTCCCATTAGTACAAACGTCTATACCGTAATCCCTCCTTTATGGTTCGTGGTCAGTTACTCCTAAACTCGACAACGAGAAGTGAATTCCTTATTTACAAATTGAATATTTTTATACAGCATAGAAAGCCTCTTGTACCTCAGTTTTAACATTGTTAGAGCCGTCTAGACATTAACTAACACTCCTATAGTCACCTTATATATAACCTATGTTAGGCTTGAGAAAGGAATTAAATGCAATATTTGCTCAAATATGCATATTCTTTACCACAACAGAATGATTTATGAATTACTATATTTCTGAAAAATTGCTTCAAAATTTGAATCAAGAAGCGGAGAGAGACAACTGTGTTTACTATGTAGATCCTTCTCAGGCATACTAAATATCAGCTTGAGAGCCAAATCCTCATTTTCAGAAGTTTAGAAGAATTATTCATATTTTCCAACCATACAGAAGCAAAGTTAATGTAAGAAACAAGGTCGCACTATCAAAACTATTATATTGCACTGTTGCATGTATTGGACCACACAAACAACCCTTACAACTGCAGACAAGAAGCAGATGTCTGATGCTGGCTTAATCGTGCCTTGAAAAGTTAGAATGGCAACCAGCTGATCCTTCAAGCAAGGCCGTTTCTCTCCCTGCCTTGACTAGCAGTCATTCAATTGCTTGCTCCCCCATAAAAGTACAGTCATTCCCATAATGTAACTTTGCAGCCCACCTGTTTAGGATTTACATTCTTCGGGAGCGAGAAAATAATATTTTCTCCCAAAAAATTGGTAAACTGACATTCCCTTTTTTCCTATGTGCCTCCAAATATTCAAACAATTTCAACTGTCATTCTCTAGGCTCTACTTCTCTAAAACCTTTTCAATCTTTTCGTATTATCTTTATATTACCTTTCTTCCCCTCAGCACAAATCTTCAGCCATTCAAAACAGGCCCGCCTCCCTCCAGTACGGCTGCACGGCCATGTCGTCATATTGCTTTCAACTTTACCGCTCCCAAAGGACACGGCAGAGACGACTCAATTTAGCTCGGAGGCCTTTAAAAACAAAGGAGAGACGTTACAACAACGCACCGAAATAACTTAACGTACAGTATAATGTAATACGATTTATTATGGCAGGATCAAATTAAGTTTCTGACCTTTGAGCAGATACAGTACATACTGTAAAGAAAATTGTAGGACAGACACTTCAACTACTGAAGGAAGCGTGAAACTCCAAGGAATGTGTTGCTCTCATCAGCACCTCACATCCAGGACCAGTTTACAGTGAATAGTTCAGCTAAACTAGAGAAAGTGTTGACGCTCAGTCTCCACATTCCAAGTATGAATAAACATCATGCAGTCAAAACCTGGCACTACTCTCGGTAGACTTGATTTGAAAAAAGGTCAAGTTCAAAGCCCTGGGAGGCGAAAAGAATGTAGAGGTAGCTTTTGTAACATGATTTACTTATTTTGAAACAGCAGTTTACAGAGCAACTTCCTCCTTTGGGATTGTGTTAATTCACTGGGAGCGAATACAGTATTTTGCTTACTTCATTTAGTGGCATGAGAAAGGCTAAATATTATACACAACTGTCAGTATGATGGCATACAGTTGTATATGAGTCCAACAAGTGGACAGTACCATGAGAAGGGGGTTGAAAACACAGTTGAAGGTCACCTTTGTCTGTCTAGTAACTTCTATTTTTAACTAACTGCACTTTTGTCGAATAGTTTATATGAATTCCACACTCTATACTCGAGGTAAACACACTCACACACAACTGGGACTGCCAGCTCCATGAAAACCCAATCTGCCTCTTTGGCTTTTTTATTTGTTTTATACTGTCTGCAAAGGTTGAATCGAGGCAACTGGACTCTTGGTTGTTGGAGCCGTTCCGCCTTATCCAAAATGCCACAACAGAAAACCAGAGGCGAACAGCACCCATCCATTCTGACAAACCAGCCAAGCCTCTTTTTATTCTAGGCTAGGGTTTAGTGGCTCTTCTTCTGGGCTCAGATTTGACAAAGGTTCAAGGTACCCACAGTTAAAGTTACTGACCCATTTCAGAGCCACTTATTCTCCTCCGACAAAATCTGGTTCACTCCAAGGACCAAATTCCAAGAAGCAAACTGTTTATGTTAAACAGCTGAGGCACACAACTAGAGTTTTGAGGACCAATTCTTTTAATGACAAAAAGAGAGCATACTTGCCGTCGAACAAACACAAGCTGTGAACAAAAAATGTCCCTGCAGTAAAAGCTCACATTTGGAGTCTGAAGATCAGACGCTAGGCAGATAACTTTGGCAAGTTAGCTGGCTTCCACCAAGCTGAGGCAGTAGGACAGCCACGGCAAAGGAAAAGTCAAACAGCGATGGGTTTGATAAGTGAGGGATCTGACACCGATTGCGTCCCTTTTTAGCTCAATACAAGACGCGTACTTTTGTTTCTGCGAACAGGACACTTCGGTTTTTGTAGGGGTGATTGGCAACCCTACAGTATGTACAACCCGACCCTCTTAGCTACCTTCTTCTTCTTCTTTTCCTTTCGGCTTATCCCTTCAGGGGTCGCCACAGCGAATCAATTGCCTCCATCTAACACTGTCTTCTGTATCCTTTTCTCTTGCGCCAACTACCTTCATGTCCTCTTTCACTACATCCATAAACCTCCTCTTTGGTCTTCCTCTAGGCCTCCTGCCTGGCAATTCAAAACTCAGCATCCATCCATCCATCCATTTTCTATGCCGCTTATCCTCATTAGGGTCACGGGGATGCTGGAGCCTATCCCAGCAGACTTTGGGCGAGAGGC